>SNQJ01S0143679.1:19706-43543 GCA_010110895.2 Picea sitchensis
AAGAAGTGCCACATGGATATGTTCCAGTGTTCCAACAATGATATACTTTATTGATCAGAGCTACATGAAGCCTTCAAAGAAAAACTAGTGCTCCAGAACGAAGTACATTTGAAATCAAGCATTACATTATCTGTGATGAAGTCCAGAAAGGAGAAAGTGGTTCTCCAATACATATCTCCACATATGAGCAGATAATCAAACATTTTGGTAAAGCTTCCATCCAAGATGAAAGAGTTTGCATACTCAAGCTAGAGCTCGTGGAGAGGACTTCCTTATTGAAAGAGGAAGAGATGACTCCCAGGTTGGGAGGGAGCACTGATATGTATTGACTTATGGACAATCATTTTTCAGTTCGAAAAATGGTCCAGGATGAGCAATTTCCTTTCCAATTCGGAAAGTGGATTGAGATTTCCGACGGACAACAATTTCTCATTGTGGTTAACATGGGAAATGGTCCAGATTGTTGATGTATCATAGACAACAACTTCCCATTGTGGTTAGCATGTGGAGTGGTCTAGGGCAGTCTCTCTTCTTGAGGGTTACTCAAGAAGACTGGCCCGCCTAGCCGGACAACGATTTCTCATTGTGGTTAACATGAGGAATGGTTCATTTTGGAGGTTGATACAGGACAATCTTTTCCTCTTGTGGTTAACAAAGGAAATGGTCTGAACAGTCATTCCTTAGGGTTTATACATTATCTCCAGGGTGCAATTTGATTAGTGTAGGAGGAATGGCCTAGGGTTGGGAATGGTCCAGGCTCAACAATTAGGGACAAACATTCCTTAGGGTTTATACATTCTCTCCAGGGTGCACTTTGATTAGTGTAGGAAGAATAGCCCAGGGTGGGGAATGGTCCAGGTTCATAAATCAGGACAATTATTCTTCCTTGCTTGAGAAGAATAGTCCAGACAACTCATTATTGATGTTTTACCTTTTTGAGGGCAAATATTCTTTCAGATCTCACAGATGTGAGTAAAATATTGGCCCAAATGATTCAGTTTATATCATAACATTGTTTCTGTGTAGGTTGATATCAGATGCTTGTTATGAAGACTCCATGACAGTAGATGTATACTACTGTGGTGGATGTGTTCCACTGTTTGTGACTATACGTTACTGATCAAGTACTTGTGTGCTACTTGGTGTGGTAGTGTACCATTGGATTGTGGTTATGTGCTACTATGGATAGACACAGTTGTGTTCTATTTTGTTTTGATTGCCTTGAAGACTATCAACAATTTATTGGAAATAATTATCAGCCAGATGAATGATATTTTTGTTCTAAGGCTTTTGCGACCATTGTTTTGATTAGAGAATTCTTTCGGATTAATCGCATAGGTTTTTTTATTTTCGACGTTTCAGACCAAACTAGTGTGGTCCATCATCAGGAAAACGTTTGTGAGAAATGAAGGAAAAATGATATAACAGGTATATAAATACTTGAAAAGTTGTTATAAGGAGTCGACTTATTGAAAATGAAATCAAGAATTATAAAACTTAAGAAATTATAATTGTTTTTTTTAATATATATTGAAGATATCTTATATATTGAAGATATCTTATGCAACATCGAAAATAGTATTAAAAACCTCTCAGATAATGTTAAAGAATAAATCAGACAAGACTGCTCAGTAATTCTCCATAGAGTAAAACCACCAAAGAACAATATCACCAAAGAAGAAATTTTGGCTCTAAAATCCCTAAACAATAATAAGAATTTAGTAGTTCTAAAAGCAGACAAAGGTGGGTTTGTTGTCATTATGAATAAGGAAAACTACATTGAAAAAATGTTGGATCACCTCAATAACAGTGGAAGTTATAAGAAACTCAATAAAAACCCCTTAAATAAGATTGCAAAAGAAGTTTCCAATGCCATTAAATTAAGCAACATAAAAGACGATGATAAAAATAAATTGATTGTTAGCTGCCCCTCCACCCCTAGGATATATGGACTTCCTAAAATTCATAAGGAAGGGGCCCCTCTTAGACCCATCGTCAACACAATAGGAAGCCCTACTTATCAACTTGCAAAATACCTAGCTCATAAACTCAAACCCTTAGTCAGAAACACTAGCTCCTTTGTTAAAGACTCATCTTTCTTTGTAAACAAGATCAAAAACATTAAAGTGGATAGGGATGACATCCTCGTCATCTTTGATGTTGTTTCTCTCTTCACTAAAATTCCCATTGACAGAGCAATGAAAGTCATCAAAAACATCACTGACCTAGGCACTGCCAACTTAGTTGAGCTTTGTTTGAAATTCACTTTCTTTAGTTTCCAAGGCGACGTTTATGAACAAACCTGTGGGGTCGCTATGGGATCCCCCCTCTCTCCCATCATAGCCAATTTATTCATGGAAGATTTGGAAAACAATGCCCTAAACTCCTCACCCTTCAAACCTAAATACTGGAATAGGGTTGTTGATGATATATTTGTCATTTGGCCCCATGGTTGTGACAAATTATATGAATTTGTGACTCACCTTAATAAACAATCCGATCACATCAAGTTCACTATGGAGGTTGAAAATAATGATAGTCTTCCTTTTCTAGATATCAGAGTCACAAAAAGACCTGATGGATCCTTATCCCATCAAGTTTATAGGAAGAAAACTCACACTGAACAATACCTTCATGCCGATTCCCATCATCACCCCTCCCAAAAACTAGGTGCTCTAAACACCTTAGCCACTAGAGCCTTCAGAATTTCTGATGATGAACACCTAGAGGAAGAGAAAAATCACCTCCTTAATGTTTTTAAAAATAATGGTTATAAAAAACATCAGGTAATGAAAGCCTTTCAAAATGCCACCAAAACACCTAGGAATAAAGAACAAACAAATAATGATGTGTCTAAGGTTTACTTACCCTACATACAAGGAACAACAGACAAATTTGAGAGGATTTTAAAGAAGAAAAACATTGGGGCAACTTTCAAACCCCTAAACACTATTAGGAATTCCCTTAGGTCAGTCACAGACTTTGTTGATCCCATCGAACATAAAGGCGTCTATATGATCCCGTGTTCGTGTGGTAAACAATACATAGGAGAAACAGGTCATTCCTTTAGAATTAGGGTTCAAGAACATGGCGCTGACATCAAACAAAATCGCTCTCGTCCCTCAGCTCTCGCAAAACACTCAGATAAAACTAAACATCACATTTGTATTGAAGAGAACAAAATCCTTGCCAAGATAGATCACTATCACAATAGAAAATTTAGAGAAGCAATCAAAATTGAAAAACAACCTAACAATCTAAACAGAGATGATGGATGGAAACTTAGTCAAAATTGGATCCCTACCCTAGCCAATATGAATAATTCTAGATATTAATTTATAAACATTTTCCAGTCGGCTCTTATTAAATAAAAATTAATAAACAAACAAATAATTAATTATTAAAACAAACAATTATAATTTCTTAAGTTTTATAATTCTTGATTTCATTTTCAATAAGTCGACTCCTTATAACAACTTTTCAAGTATTTATATACCTGTTATATCCTTTTTCCTTCATTTCTCACAAATGTTTTCCTGATGATGGACCACACTAGTTTGGTCCGAAACGTCGAAAATAAAAAAACCTATGCGATTAATCCGAAAGAATTCTCTAATCAGATGAATGATGAACAAAGATTTTCCAGACAGAAAATGGTTCAAAACATTTACTCTTCTAGATTAGAAGAATGGCTCTTGTATCACTCTGTGGAGTGAGCATCATATCTGATTACTTAGATAGAGTATGGTTTCAAGAGATGATGCAACTGATGATGATGATGGTGCTCATGATCTAGTTTATACAACTATGTTGATGCTACCAGGAAAATGGTATGTTTTTGTGCTCAAGACCATTACCTGTAATACCTCCCTAGCTAGGAGGGAGTGTTGATATTATGGTAGCTGCGGGAGGTATTTACCTCCACGTGTAAACATGACGATGATAAAATACTCCGGGAAGCAAGAAGTAACCCTAATGAGTTGGCTAATAACCCTAAAAGACTTTTCGGCTCAAGACGATAATTTATATTAGGTTATTATCCTCCAAGAGAAGAAGTGGGCCATAAATAATAATATATACTGAATAGACAGATACCCAGAATGAGAAGTCGGCCTAGGCAATTAGCCAGAATTAGTATAAATACAGGAGGCCAGTTCTCATTCTGGCAGGTAGTCTCAGAATCGCAGAGCAGCACTTGTGCGCACTGCAGTTGCCCAGTTTCTACGTAGGTTTGGAGGAGAGTTGTCATTGCAGCTGTTGCAGCTAGCAGTTACGCTTGGAATATCTCTTGGCTAGGGTTTGGACTATCTGATCAACTCTTGTTGGTGCGCTATCCTTGGGGAAAGGTGTGCTACCCTTTGTTTGGATATCTAGCCTAGGGTTTGCTTCCAGAGTGATTCTCTGTCAAGGTTAAGGTGCTCGAAGGGTGGCTTCGGCCTATGGTTGGGTGACAATAGAGATATTGTCAATGGTAAAACGAGAACATCCATTATATTCTAATAGTAACTGCTTAGGTGACATTGGCAATTACTTCCATATGTTACACTTGTCAAGCATTTTGTGAAGGCTTTGCACAAGTGCTAATTATTTATTCATTGTGATTTTTTTGAATATAAATTTGTTTACTTTGTTTTATGTAACAAGTTTAAAATTTTGGTAATAATTTTAAAGACAAGAAATGGTAATTGTTAGAACACATGAATATAGATAAGCGCAAATGCATAATAGTCATTTATATGATACACATATACATACATTTTGGATGACCTTTGGATTCATCTTCTAAGAGGTCTCTTAGACTCTCGATGACCGTTACTATCACTTGATGTTTCACATTCCTTCGAGTGTGTAACCCTAACAGATTACGTTTCCAAAATTATCCCCTTTAATATGAAGGGGTGTATGTGAGTCCAAGAAGAGAGATGAAATTTGTAAGTGGATAGTTGAAATCTGGAAGTGGACAACTGTCAATGGCTGAATGTGCTCTTTGAATCAGGTGAATCGAGTGGTTTTGGGATGACCACAAACCAAAAGGTTAGCAAAAGATAATGTCTTCGACTAAATGGTGGTAGTGGTTTAAGGAGGAACACAAACCAATATGGTGGTTTACGGATGACCACAAACTTTGGAACTTGATCTAGGGCTCAATGGTTCCCATAACATTTCCTAAGTTAACTAGAAGATAGAATTTGATGTCTTCTGCTAATTGGAAGTGCTCTCGAATGCTAGTTTAAAGATTACCATGAATTGTCTCTAACAAAAGTTGATGTCTTCTACTAAATCGAGGTTTAAGGAAAACCACAAATCCTTTTCTAGGAGAAGTTGTACGTATTCTACTAAGTGGTAGTTTAGGAAAACCAAAAACCAATCTGGTGGTTTTGGGATGACCACAAACTAAATCATGCTCGTTCGATTGATAGGAATTCAAAACTTGAAGCCTGACTATTAATCATTGATGTTATTTCCCCCCTTCCAGGGACAAGGTGAGAAGACACAAAATCCTTCCACTGCAAGAAGTGTCAATACTCGGTAATGAATTCAACGATATGACTAATATATATTCTTGATTGTTGATGACCATTGCCAAGAAGTCATCCACCCAAAGTGGTTCTTTACTCTTACAAATTTATTATGTTTGGAACATTCATCTAAAAGATGATTATGCTTTCCATAATGCTCACAAGGATGAATATCAAAGCATTGATCTTCCATGTGGCCAACTCAATGTCAATGTTGACATTTCAGGATCTTCTCTTGGATTGGAGAAGGTAAATATGAACTCTCTTGGAGAAATTTGGCACTTTGGAACTGGATCAGTTTGGTATAATCCAAAATATGAAAGGTCGCTTCCTTTTAATATCTGATACATGTTCTATGCTTATTATTTCTTATTTCTTCCTAGGCTCTAATGATCGGCTTGGAAAGAAAAATCTGAGCTTGATTATGCACAACTTCAGCTTCATCTGCACTTGTATCTAAAGTTGGCTCACTTAGTTACTTATGAATTGTTTGTTGATCTAGATCATCATCATCTTCGAAAATATGGTTGTTTTGAACAAGGACTAGTTCAGAATGTCGAAGATTCTTTCGTTCAAGTTCATCATAAAGAAGTTGAGTCTGAGTTTGAAGCAGTTCTACTTTGGCTTGCAAAATTTGCAAACAAGCTACAATAGAATGAAGAGTTTCGTTGTCAATTGTGACCATATTGTCTTCAGTTGAGAGTATTAGAGTGTTCAGTGACTCTAACAGTTCATCAATTCAATCCATTTAGACTAACTTAGACAATTCAAACTCAACAATGAAGGGTGTCAGCTTCTATCGAAAATGCACTTGTTTATCAAATATGATTAAAAACACAATAGTGATCAAACCAGAATGAATAGATGTATACCAAATCCATCATTGAAATCTACTAGCACAATTGAATGTGTTATTCTCCCGACACTTGTTGAAATCGTGAAATGTGAATGACAACAAAATGTACTAAATATCGGAACAAACTAGTAGTGCATCTCAAAAAAATTTCCTTAAGCCTTGGAAAATCCCTTCGAATAAAAGGTGAAAACAACTAAGAGTTGAATTATCTCCAGGTTCACAACCTGCATGAGGCAAAAGGACGAGATTCCCACAAATACCCTCTCAATTTTTCATTTGAATCTTGCTTAAAGTGACCAGGCGGTTACTCATTCTTGGCTTTGGAAATCGAAACCCTTAATGATCGAAGGTGAAAGGTGGATCAAATTGAAGCCGGGGACACCACGAATCCTTCAAGGGGTTTCGTGGTTCAATCGTTAGTACCAGAAAAAAAAATACAACTGAACACATGCCTAAACCCTGGTTTCTTGTGGATCCCAACGAATAAATGCGAATGCAAAGAAAATCATTCCATTCCAATCCCGACTCATTTGGAACAAACTATTTTTTATTTTTTATTTAACACAAGCGTCATTCCCTGCAACACTCAAGCCAATATGTGACAACAACCTGCAATCACAACCTCAACCCATGTACAACTGAGCCCTCCATGGTTGTGCCCTCTGGTTGCTGAAACTCGTGGAGCTTCTACAAACTTCATTGCTCTAAACATATGGGATTAAAAAAACATATAAATGGTGGGATATTTCTTCACGATGCAACCAAAATTCAAAACAACCAATCCAACGTTTATCAATTCCTCATGGATGTGGTGACCGTTGCTGCACAGGGTGTCGCCATTGTTCCTTCATTCTTACGCGACTCCGTTTTCTAAAACAACCACTCAATCAGCCTAGTTCTGGTGATGGAACAATGAGATCTCTAACTTCTAGGAAACCCTAACGCGTGTAGAGCGGATATTTCTGAGCGGGAGAGACAAGATGTGGAAACTGTTAGCTTTTTAGCTTGGGAGGTACTCCGCATGTTTTGTCTTGTATGTGGATGTAACCTTATGTTGACACTACTAGGCACTTCACTTTGTATAAAGTTGTTATAAAGTGGTTCTTTTATTAAAGTGAGTTTTTAATGAAGCGTACCTTCTAATATTAAAGTGACATTATTTCATAAAGTGCACTTATGTAATAAAGTGAAATGTACTTTAATATTTTAAGTGATTTATTTTGGAGGGAATGAATCATGGCCCTTGATCTTGTAAAGGAAAGATTAGATCTTGGCCTTTGGATTTAGGGTTGGGGGAAGATGAAAAGACACTTGGGAGGTAAAAGGTCATCTTCAGAAATTATAAAAGAATGCATTGGGTAGTGTGCAGGACAAATGAAGAAGAGTGTGAGAGAGATTTCTGAGGAGTTTGGAGAGGAAAGTGAGCAACAAGTTGGCACATTTCCCAAGATATCTAGGGCACAAATCCCAAGGAGGAATTTTATGTTTTGAGTGTTGTTGTTTTATTTGTTGGGACAAGTCATACTGTATGGATCCGTATAGGCTGTACAAAAACAAACTTTGGCAAATAAATCGAGGAAAGAGAAGGCACGATTTTCAAGGCAGCATTTGCAAAGTTTTTTGAAGGAGGTCAGTCGTACAGAAGGAAAGGTACAACTGTCTGTTTTGGGCACATTTTTAGAGGTGCCATTTTCAACAAATCTGGACAGTTGTACGAACTATGGCACATATTTCAAGGCAGTTTTGTGGTGGGACAATTTTGTGTTGTAAGTTGTCTCTCTTGGCTGGAAAATGTATTGTAGTTGCTGATAAATATTTCCTAAAGCTAATAGAATCCCTCTCTCTTTGGGTTTCCCCATATTGGGGTTTTCCTTGGCATGTGCCTAAATTTCTGAGTTATTCATGGTTGATTGAATGTTGTTCATTGTGTTTTTTCCGCTGCTAAATTGTTTAGCAATGTGTATTTATGCATATAGTAATTTTTGAATGTGAGTTTATGCATATCATAGTTCATTGATGACAATTATGTCTAGGTTGTTAAGTGTATGGCATAATATTAACTTGTTGATTTTGTCATTAAATTTCTATAGAAACATTGACTGGTACAAGAATCAACCAGAGAAGGCAGAGGGATAGGCAGACGTTTCTGGCACTGAAATGAGCACCCGAGACAAACTTGCAAGGAATGCAGTCAACAGACAGAGGCGTTTTTGCATGAGAATGTGAGACAAGCGTTTATGGACACACTCAGATGTTATGGACAACTACCATAGCGAATTTCAGGCCCTAAGTACTAGGCACTCTGATACCACTCTTAGAACACACAAATTTAAATAAGAGTGAATTCATAATATTCATTGATATGATACAAGTATAAATACATTTTGGATGACCTTTGGATTCATCTTCCAAGAGGTCTCTTGGACTCCCGATGACCATTACTATGACATTTCACATTCCTTCAAGTGTGTAACCCTAACAGATTATGTTTCCAAGAGTAACAATTTTAAGGATAAGAATCAAATCGAGAGGGGGTAGAGTTTGTATATATTGGCCCATTGTGATAAGACTAGAAGAGTAAACGACCCCTGGGATAGAGGTCCACACCAATGGGCTTCGGGACGCCTTGGCCCTTGCTAAGTCTCAAATTTGCTTGTGGACAACTGAATATATTCTTACCCATGGTGAAAAAATTAATTTAAAGATAAGAATAAACCAATAAAATTATTTATCATAAATGAACAAATAAAATCATTTTTTATTTTATCCTTATTATTTATTAATTTAATATTAGTTTGTGATTTTATTTAAATGTATATTTTTTTTACTTTATTTTATGTAATAATAAAATTAAATATAATTACTATTTTTAAATAATATTAAATTAATAGTACAATAAAAATAAAAATTTATTATTATTATTATTAATTTGTAAATTAATCTTCTCATTTTTATCAAAATTTAAAAAAACTAATACTAAACCACTTTACTATTGATTCCACATACTACCAACAAATAACATATCCCTTGTGCATTTATGTAAACATTGATGTGCATCAATGTATATTTATATGTATTTATTAGTTCCTGTCAAGGGAATATAGCAATCGATTTGCTATTGATTTGACAATAATTTGCTTTTTATTTTAAATTTATGTGTATAGTGTAATGTTTAACTTAATAAAACAAATATATATTTTTTGATATAATAAAAATATTTGTTTTTCTCATTTTTGATTGGTTGATATATTCCAAGTCTTTTTGCTACCTTCAGATATTTCAATATTTGAAATTAATTACATAATCAATAAACTTGGTTATAAGTTACTAGTACCTTTTATATAAAAAATTAAGAAAAAATATAAAAATGTTGTTCTCTCATTATTACTATCAATTTATTTCATTATTATTACATTTCAATAAATTTGGTTATAAGTACCTAGCACCTTTTATATTAAAAATTAAGAAAAATAAATAAAAATGTAATGTGTTCTCTCATTATTACTATCTATTTATTTCATTATTATTGCATTTATGCTTTTCTCTTATCATTGATACAAAGTGTACTCCTACTAGATTAATGCAAAATGATATACGTATAATTATGTATGATGACATATGTGTAATTTCTTTTTAATAGTAATTTTGAATTTCTTTTTAAATGAAAATAAATTAGTAAAAATATAGTTAAAGATGAAAAACAAAATGATATAGACAACTTTTATATATCTTTCCATTTTAATAATGATTTTGAATTTTTCTTTAATAAAGAAAAATAATAATTATAGCAAATTGACAATGGTTTTATAATAAATTGATAATTGTTGGGACACTCTAACTAGTTCAATGATTTCATCTAAGTACACTATTTCCAAATTTACTTAACAGGGACTAAGCTGTCATGCAACTCTTATTATTATGACCATCACAAACAGACAAATACGACTACAACAATCTTATATATTAAATGGTTCGTACAACTTTAATTTTTCAATTTATAATATTTGAGCATAGTTCATTTTAATTTTATTTTTCTTAAGTTTAAAATAAAATAATTATCCTATCCGCTGACCCATGGACGGTTGAGGGTAGGTGACGGAAGCCTTAGGATTGAAGCCGAGGGGCAGGCGGACTTACGTCGGCTTCTTCCTGGTTCTATTAATGGTGATCTTCAAAATCGCATCAGTAAAATCCCAATTTCAATTCAATGTCATCGATGATATCATTTGTCCATCCACAACAATGAAAATCTGTGCATATGAAGGTGGAAATGAACGTTGGCCATGAATCTGCAGGTTTTTAATCAGAAACACAATGAATTGTCTGAACTGCCCGGCTTCAAATTCCACTTTATAGAGCACAAGTTATCGGGATTTTATCTGAAGAAAATAGTACAAGTGAAACTTTATAACTTGAACTTCATACCAATGCTCGATTTGTATCGCTATGATCCCTGGAATCTGCCCAGTAAATCCATGAATCTCTGTTGCTTCTCTGTCGTTTTAATGGATGAAATTTAATGCTATGAAATAGCTGGTAATTAGTCAGTTGCTTCTGTTGTCGTTCCCATTACCTAAGCTATCTTCCTATTTCATCTTGTAATTTTACTCTTATATGGCTTTTGGCTAATGGTTGGCCGACCATAGAGAGAAGGGTGCATAGAAAGTCTTATGACTACATTGTAAATTTGATTGTTAAAATTTAATTGAAAAAACCAAACCATTGGATGTTGCATTATTTTTCCTTTGGGTTTCCTTGTGAAAATACTATGTCCATTATGTGATTGTTGTTATGTGAAGTGATAATCTCTTATATGTGTTAGATATATTGTTTTTCTTCATTTTTAATTGTTTCCAATGTTTTTAATGGAAGCTATTGTGTGTTAATGGTTGAATAGTAATTTTTAATGGTGTAAGAGCTCTACTCTTATTGAAAAAAAATTCTTGGTTGTTTTTCATGGCTATTATAAGTCATCATCTTGTTTCTACGGGATCTATTACTTCTTCTAGACATCCAAGAGGCCAAACTCAGCAACAACCTCTCCACACGCCGACCGTAAGTCTATACACAATGCACTAGTGGCCTCTTTCTTCCTAAGGGTCACCCTTCCTCTACAAGTGTATGAGTGGATGTAATTGATGTTTTGTCTTTTATATTGGAATGTTAAATTCTTGCCACATACTTAAAACTTGAATTTTGTTTTAATTGTTGTTCCCTTAATGCGTTGGCATCAAGGTGTATTTGCCTCATTCACCACTTTTTGATCAAACCAATTCTCACATGATCATTTAACTTTCATCTCATACAAATGTTAATAGGAGTGGGCAACTTATGATGTTTATGGGATTGACACTCTTATGGATGGTTTCACCTTTTTATTAAGTGTTGGGGCCACATATATATACTTTTGCATTAGATTTTCTCATGAGGTGATTGTGGGAATGAGACCATAGGGAGAACCATAGCTTGGAAATTATCATTGTTTTACAATAGAAAGAATAATTAAAGAGTCACAAGCTAGTTTCTATGTGAAGTAAACCATTGAAAGCACATGAATCCACAGCTAAGTTTTATTTCAAACATGGTTTACATAATAAAAGTCTTTGCTCACATGTATTAATACATAGCCATTTCATATATGTGATTTGTTTAGTGGGAAACTCATATATGTTTGGTTGAATTGGTATTTAAGTTGAAGGAATTTGAGTATAGATACAAGATAGTTTGGTATGAGATATGGCATTCCATTGTGATGGGATTGTGTGTTCAATTCTATTTATTGAAGTAAGATGTATTCATGACACTACCATTACTTGAAAGAATATAAACATGTCGATGAGTATTTTCTTGTATTGGTTCATTGAGCTGAGTTCTCAATTATCCAAACAAACATAATAAGTTGGTAGCATTGTTCATTTTGTTTGAAAACGTGTCCAAATATTGTGCATTTTTATCTTAACATAGAAGAGACTAATCTATTGTTGGCAATAGAAGCAGAGTCACTTAAACTTTTTGATGGAACTATTATTTCCTTATGGTAGCAAAGAAGTAACCAAGCCTTGAACCCAAGCATGAGCAAAGCCTTCATGCCCATACAATAATCAAAGAAGCATAGTCCTTGATCATTATGATATATTCAGTTCAATTGGATATCAACATGTAAATGAGTTGCACCAAAGACAAAGTTATGTGTGACAGAGTAGTTGTAGAGTCTTGGTTTTTATTGTCCTGATTACTATTTTGTTATTAGTCGATTAATTTGTGCATGTTACACCATAGAGCAAGTCATAACTATAATCTTGAAGAGTAGTTGCACTCAAAATTGAACAAGGAATAGAGGCCTTGAAGCCACTGGAAGAACGAAGATCTTTGCATAACTTAGAGAAACAAATATCAAAAAGTAATTCCACTAAGTATCTATTTTAGTGAAGCAAGTGGAATATAAGTCCCTTGTTTATAGATGATATTGGTATCAAAGCAGTTGAATCCTTAATCATGATGCAGTTGTTAGTATTTTGAAGAGAAATTAAACTCAGTGTAAATAAACAAAGAAAGGTTGGAAGACCCGCAAGCCATCAATGTTCAACTTCGATAAGAGAACAAACACTTGAAGGAAAAGTTCAACATGTTTGATAGGAGAATGGCACAATTAGAGAAAAACCTCGAGACCTCAACAAGAATGTTTCCATGGATAAAGAACCAATTTGATGAACACGAAGGCTCCCTCACTGCAATTATGGTGGATTGGGACAAGAGAATAATGCAATTTGTGCAATTGGGAGAGAAGGTCAACGAGATGGATAGCTAGAAGGAGGATAAGCTCACTCAAATGATGGATCGATTGTAACTAGAATTGGCAAAGAAGAAAGAAGCACTGACAAAGCTACAAGCAGTTTTCCAAGAGACCAAGGAAGCAAAGTGACCTTCCATTACCACTACCGAAGCCAACACCATAACAAAGACAAATTTGGTATGCTCATGTTCCTTAGACATTTCTCAAGAACCTTTTGGTGAATTTGAAAAGCACACTAGAGGCATTAGTTCCAGGCTACTAAGGTATATGGGATAGGATGGGCAAGGGATAGGAAAGAGAAGACAAAACATCATAAGCCCCATTGTAACTTAACAAAGGGTCAAGCATGAAGGAATAGGTTTTGATGGTAGAGAGGAAAAGGCCACAAACTCCAAGATCATGTTCATAAAGGAAAAATATATGACAAAGTTGACTTACCTAATAGGAGAAAGAGAAGTAGAAAATGAATGTAGAAATATGCTACCACTTCAACATTCTTGTGGTAGATTGCAAAATGAAACAACGAGAAGAGATCAAAGACTCATCTTGCAGCATCACTTAGAAGAAGTGGTAAGAATATTAGCCAAAACAATAAGAAGAAGACCAAGGGGTATGCATCGGGTAAGACATCTCTCGTTTGTCACTATTGTAGGAAGAAAGTCCATAGTGTTTCCATCTATTGTTACTTAGAGGTATGTTTATTATGTAGGAAGAGAGGCCATCGTGAAGTATCTTGTTGGGAGAAGCAAGCCACATGCCACAAAACTGAATGGTTTCAAAGAAGTAATGCCAAGAAGACTTCTCTAATCCAATAGAAAATGCATAGGCACAAAGAAAATGAGTGTGTCAAGCAATCCATACTACAACGCCAAGAGATTCTACCACCACTACATGTTGAGTTGCCATTAGGAAGAAAAGTGTTGGAAACTTCATCCAGAGCTTCAACCTAGCAACCATGCAACCAAGAGAAGAGTGTGGAGAGTGAATATTGAAAAGGATGATGAGCTATCTACATCTGCAATCCAAGGAGAAAAATATTTCCAAAGATTCATAGTAGTACCATAGGTTAGCGACATCAACAAGGTGGACAACGGGTTGATCCTAAGGGAAAACCCAATCCAATTGTTTCGTATGATCTTCCAAAAGAAAATTCCCTTCTTGGATATGTATCTAAGATTAGTGCAATAAGGTCAGTGACATTCCCCTATCCTTGTATCTTCCAAGTATTGAGGCATTCCCTCATCCTCAACACTGTATCCGAATGATGATTTTCACCTACAACGATACATGTGTAGGATTTTTCAAAAGTTTGGGCAGAAGAAGGTGTTTAATTGCACACCAAGGAGGGAATTCAAGGGATGTTGTTGCAGAGAAATAACGCGGGTAAGCACATGTTGATAGAAAAGAGTTGTTTCCATGTTGGGAAGTAATTGATCCTAGCAGAAGAAAGCATACCATACTTCTTTTCATAGAGTTGTTACATGATGGAATAACTGTTAGGATCTCACTCAACAAAGACATACTAGAATTTGACTTGTCTTCATTGACTACCAAGATGGACCACCTCCAAGTTTGAGAAAGATGGGAGTGAATTCTGATTGCAAATTTTGGATCAGGAGATTTCTTAGAGCTAAGAGTTAGTGACCAGACTTATGCATTGTGGGAACAAGTAATCTAGGAACTAGAGTCGGAGCCATAGAAAGATCCACAAGACAACTAGATTCAGAGTCAAAGCTATAGCCAAGAGTTGAAGTTAGAGCCATGTCTCTGAGAAGCAAATAGAAGGCACATTGAACCAAATTGGTTTCCTCGAAGATTTTAGAAACTAAAACAGATCTCAATGGAGAGGTGTGATTCAAATGGATCCATACCAAGATGATGGTTGTAGGACTTAGTACCTAAATGTATGCCAACAATTAATGAAGGTTAAATAAGACATAAAATACAATGCAATGTAAAATTAAATGAGACAAATGAGAAGAAAAATAAATAATTAAATAGAAATAGAAAATGAAAATAGGAAAGAAAGACCAAGGAATGGGAGATAAAAGGCCAGGACTGTTGACCTTCCCATTACCCCAGAGCTCCCTATTTTTTCTTATAATTTCACTCTCAAAGGTATTTTGGTTGATCGTTGGACAAGGAGAGGAGGATGCACAAAGAGCCATATGATTGTTGAAACATGACTAAGCAAACCATTTGATATTGGTTTTTTTTTTTTCCTTTGGGTCTCCCTTGGTTAAATCAATGTGTCCATTATGTGATTGAAGTTATCTATAGTGATAATCTCTTATATGTGTTGGATATACTACCCTTATTCATTTTTGTTTCCATTGTTTTTAATGGAAGCTACAATTATGTGTTAATGGTTGCCTAATAGTTTTTAATGGTGTAAGAGCTCATCTCTCAGTTGTGCTTGAGGAATTCTCTCATGGTTTCACTCTTAGTTTTTCTAAGATGAATGCTAACATCTCTATTTCCTTGACTGCTAGTTTATTTCTGAGGTTGGAGATTTGTTGTTGTTGTTGTTACACTATTCTAGAGAGTTTCCAATTATGATTCTCTTTGTCTATTGACTATTGGAGAGCGGGGGAAATGCCTTGCTTTCCTACCATGGATGGTACAAGTCATCATCTTATTTTCTAAAGGATATATCATTACCTATAGACATCCAAGAGGCCATACTCAACCCCAACAATATCTCCACAGTTTGTATGGCTCGATTATGCATGTTTGGGGCCATATGGGGGCCATACAGGTCCTAAGTGGGTCGTATAGGCCATATGCTCAATGCACCAACAACCTCTTCCTTCATGGGGGTGTCCCTTCCTCTTCCTTCATATGAGTGGATGCAATTGTTGTTTTATCTCTTATACTCGAGTGTAAGAGTCTTGCCACATACTCAAAGCTTGAATTATGTTTTAATTGTTGTTCCCTTAATGCTTTGGCATTGGTGTATTTGTCTCATTCACCACCTTTTGATAAAACCGATTATCATGTGATCATTTAACATTTATCTTATAAAAATGTTAATAGGAGTGGGTAACTTATGATGCTTCTTGGGTTGGCATTCTCATTGACAGTTTCACCTTTTTATTAAGTGCTAGAGTCACACACACACACATATTGCTATTTGGTTTTGTGTTGAATTTGCTTACGGGTAATTGTGGGAATGATACTATAGGGAGAATCATAGCTCATCCATTATCATCGTTGAATTACAATTGAAAGAATAATTAAAGAGGCACAAGCTAGTTTCTATGTGAAGTATACCATTCAAAGCATGTGAATCTAGTCCATTGAGCCATATTTTATTTCAATCATTGTTTACATAATAAAGTCTTTTCTCACATGTATTAATCCATAGCCATTTCATATATGTGATTTTTTTAGATGCGAACTTATATGTGTGGTTGAATTGGTATTCAAGTTGAAGGGAGTTGAGTATAGATACAAGATAGTTTGGTATGAGATATGTCATCCCCTTGCGTTAGCATTGTGTGATCAATTTTGTTTCTTGACGAAAGCTTGATTCAAGAGACTATTGTTACTTGGAAGAATATAAACATGTTGATTAGAATTTCCTTGTATTGATCCATTTCATTGATCCAAGTTCTCGTTTGTCCAAACATGGCATAGCAAGATGGTATCATTGTTCATTTTGTATGGAAACAACTCTATAGACTATGCATTGTTATCTTAACACGATAAAGGTTGATCTATTGATGGCAATAGAAGAAAAGTCACTTGAACTTGTTTATGATTATTATTTTCCTATGGTACCAAAGTAGTAACCAAGTATTGAACCCAACCCTAAGTAGATCCTTCATGTCGATACAACGATAAAAAAAGCATTGTCTCATCGTTGATCATTTTGATAGATTCGTTTTAGTTGGATATTTCCATGGACCTACAGTCTACCCAATTTTTTCTTTATAAATTTGAGTTCCACCCAAGTCTATTTCGACACCTAAGGTCGTGTGGCACTGCCTTTCCTTAGCCGCAAGGTCTGAGCTTGGCCAGAATGCACCTACTACAATAAGAGTACACCTCTTCATTTAAGGTATTCTCGTAACTTCACCTTAAGCTACAACAAGTTAAATGTAGAGCTAAGTCTAAAACAACTTCGTTAATCCAACAATAGGCATGCATCAATCGCGGCCTTAAAACATCCCAACAATACTCCATTGGAGCAACATGACCAAATTGTTACTAAATTCTAGTATTTCTTGAGTCATTGATATCTCTTGCATAAGCTCTAACAACGTCAATTATTTTCTTGGTCTCCATATGCGAAGACAAACTCTCTTTATCGAAGGAATTCCTATACCAAGATCACCATTAGAATGAACAGGGGTTCCAAAACTTGTGGTTTATTCTACTGTAGAAGGTTGATGAATATTGCTTCATGTAAAGAAGTTAATAGTCCTACGAAATAGTTAGTAAATCTAGAATTCTACAAAATTTCCAAAGGGTCATTGCTCAGTGAACCAGAAGAAGAATTCAACAGAGTGACACTTGTGGTCTTCTCATCAAAGACAATATCTCTTCTACAAATAATCTCATGTTTGATGGTGTTAAACAACTTGTAGGACTTTGACTCTTCAAAGTATCCCATCATGATACAAGTATGACTCTTCTGTTGAAATATTGTAACTTCGAAGAATATTCTATCTAAGAAGAAGTGTTGAATAATATTTTTATATTATATTTGTTAATTAGGCCCTATTGTGCCTTTGTAAAAGTCGGCCCTATTGAGACTTGACAACTTAAATGTAAATTAAGTGGGTAAAGTGACAGGTCGACCCAGACCTAATTTTAGGCTAGCCATACCACTATTTATAAGGGAGGCCAGTGCCTCCTTTACATACACACTCATGTGCTCTGCAACAAGAGGAAAACGTGCACAAGTATTGGAGGAGTAGCCGTTGCAACTGGGGGTGACGTCAATGAGGGTTTTGGTCTTGTTATCCCCATTTTGTGGATAACTAAGGAGATGATGTCTCGAGGCCCTTAGGTTGCAAATATGGAGTGTCGAGAGACTACATGAGTAGTAGTACCCTTTGCACAGATGAAAAACCCACTAACCACCACATATGGTAAGAGGTTTACAGATGGCATCCACCACACTATTTGGATTCCATAAGGCAGTGGGCCTTGCTCCATGAGGTACAAGTCAGTATTATGGTGAGCATCATTTCAATATTTAAGACATTTGAGTATGTTGTATCTTAGATTGCTCTAGATTTCATGATATGTGCTTGGACATTATGCCTTTTTCCCTGCTTCACCTTGGTGGTTGACATTGTCCCCTAGTAAGTGGTCTTCTTTGGGAATGGGTTTACTACTGGGAACTCCCTTAATGAGCCATCGTACCGTTCCCGACCATACTTACCACTTTCCATCATTTTCCCCCTCCATTTCCCTTTCTCTTGGGATTTTAGGGTGTATTGACCCAAGAAGGGGTTGTCCCTCATTCTATGGGAAAAAGGGGCTAAAGGCCCAGAGAGGTCGGTGTTGGGTAAAAGATAAAATCCATATATGAACCTTCTAGATGCTTCGCCTAGGGATCACCCAAGAAAGCAATAAAACGCTTATCTTTGAATAAAAGGGAACCCATAATATAACAAAGAAATGTGTGAAAGGTAGATTGAAGGATAGGAGGTCTCATCACGAGCCGACCTATCACGTCCATGGATATCTAGTGGTATGACATTTTCATTATCTGGTCACCAAACCAGGGCATTGACTCTCAATTGCATGGCTGAGAGAAAGGGGGTCTCATCACGATCCAACCTTCTCATTTCCATTAGGCATTTGTGGGTGACATTGCCACCATCTGGTCACCATGTCAGGGCAGTGACCTTCAACCTCTCCTTCTGCTAAAGAAAATATAAAGAAATAAAGATAAAAGGAAAATGATGGGCTTGGAAAAATTGCATTGTGAATGAAGGTACCACACACCCTCTACAAAGGCACCCATGAATGAGACACTAAGACCCCTAGTATGTCACGATCCCTTTGCCCATTGAGTCTTGACCCCATACACCTCATACACTCTACATGGTTTAGAGAGGGACCTCTTGGAGGCTCTCCTTGACCTAGGGAAAGATCTACCCAATAGGACACCTCATCAACCCTTCCATAGTTAAGCTTGACAAGTCATATAATGTCTTTGAGCTGTTAATTGTTAGATATAGTAATATTTGATGCACATGCTTAGATGGATTATTTATTGATTGGTTCGACTTATCATGATGTTATGACTTGAGATCCTTGGAGGGTGTGTTCATACGTCTTTGCAGGACCTAGCTGGTGGACAGTTTTGGGAGAACAAGCCTAGATTGGGCTTCCATGGGGCTACAATCCCACAAGTTGGATGCAAGGGGCCTGCATGCCAGATGAGAGAGAGTTGACTTGGATGACCTTGATGATGACTTGGATGACCTATCCCATCTGTTGCTTGCCAAACGATTTTCCCAGGAGGGGAAAAACGTCCCACTTTTGAGCATGACATCATGATTTTGGGGGCTGGGGATTGGTGGTGAGGTGGCACTCATTTTCACTTGGATGTTTTGAGAAGAAGAGGGTTTTCACCATGATGAGATCACTTAGATTCTTGAGACATGGTCTCAGGAGGCCCTTCCATGCTTCTCCAACACCAACAACCTCCTCAAAGTGGCAAAATGTCCCCTAAAGGGGTGACGTCATCCTAGATTAGGGTTTAATTTGTGCAAAAGATAAAATTTTAAGTGAATTTTTTAATATTATTGTGTTAAGGGGGAAATATTAGGATTGTTGACCCCTAATCTTTTGTTTTAATCCTTATTTTGTGGACAAGCCATGTTGGCTAATTTTTGTATAAATAGAGATCATAAGATCTCATTTTGAATCATAACTCTCCTCTTGTGAGAGGATTTGGTCTGACATTTTCGGCCTCTTTAGCTCTTGTGAACTTGTGTATGGATATGGATGTGAATGGTTAATGGAAGAAGTGATGCGCTAGCCTTGGAAGGTTATTCTATAACTCTTGTGGTGGATTGTCTTAGCATCTTTCTTGATCTCAGTATGTTTTTTTACGCTCTTGCTATCATTTTATTCAAGTCAACTATTGTTTATGCTAGGAGCTAGGTGGGAAGTATAAGGGCATACACCCCCACCATAGTCTTCACCATTTTATTTCTTCATATCATTGATTAAGGGTTTGCTAAGAGAAGTATAAGGGCATACACCCTCTTAGCTTAAACCCTAGCTTAGAGAAACTTGCCTTGGGAAGTAAAAGGGATTACACCCCCAAGAAGGTAGCTTCTCTAAGTTCCTTGTGACTCCATTAACTCAATAGTAAAGGCACTAGTCAATAATTTGTTGCATTGGAGAAATAAAATATTGCATTGGGAAACATAAATTTCGGTCATTTTTACTTCTTGCAAAGTGGATTGTTTTCCTTGTGCCTTGGGCACCTCATAGCCACTAGGGCATCCTCATCTAAAGGCTACTTATTGCTTATGTTACAAATTTGGATCTTCATCCATTAGGGCTGTAGAAACCCTAACATACTTGCTCTAATAACTCTCTTATCAACCATTGGTTTTTGCTCAAAGTTTGCACATTTACTCTCCTTGTCCCAATGCACTTTTTGGCAAAGTTTGAGGGGATTATAGTAGCTGATTTTCTTGTTGTAATACAATGAATGTTACATCCATAAGGCTGATGTAATTTTCTGCAGACAAGTGTTTACAACAGCCTTATCTTTGTGCTAAGAGTATTGGTTCTTTATCTCGAGTTTAGCTAGTCAATTGCTAGTCTTTCTCTTGCATTTTCTACTTGATCTTGAGCACATATTGAGCAGATTATAGTATATTTTTATTGCTGATATATACTTTCATATATTGCTGCAAATTAGTGACAATAAGCTTAAATTGTTGATCCAATTAACATATACTATTGCAAGGTGTGTTTTCTTGTGTCTCGGGCAGGTACAATCATCTGGAAAAACACTATACTTGTGGGGAGCCTTTACTTGACTTACAAGGTGTCTCTTCCTACCCTTCATTCCATTTAGACTCGACCTATAGGAGCTTCACTTCCATATATCTCCATCTCCATCTCAATCCCCTTAGGGTCACCGGGATCGCCTCCCTAGAGTGACCTAGTCACCCTTGAAGTGCATGACCTACATCAAGGTGCCATTGGGTGTACAATTCCAAAAGTTGTAGCACTTGTTTCGTGGTTGGGTCAGGATTTTCCCAACCTAAATCTTGCGCTACAACATTTTGGCACCGTTTTCGGGGAAGATTTTGAATCTTCTTCATACTCTAACAACGCTTTGGTAAGTTATCCCAAAGCCTTTCCCTTAGCTTACCTAGCAACTCAACCCAAGGGACGTTCCCTTTCCACCCTTATTGATGAGATCATTTTGAATCTCATCTGGTGACTCCACCTTCCCAGAACCCACCTTTTTCCCCCTTTCCATCCTTTGATGAGCATTAGTCTCATCTGGGGACTCCATTGAGGCTCTACCCTAAGTGATGGAGCCATAGCCTCAAGAGACTTACCATGGGAATTCCATAATGTGTATCATTCTATTGATATTTTGAATGTCCCTCGCTATCCAAATCATTTTCCAATAGAATGGAGAGCAAATTTCCCCAAATTTGACGGTGATCCAGCTCTAGTAGTCACCCATGTGGCTAATTATATGAAGTATGTTTCAAGCATAGATGTGCTACATGAGAATGTGCTAATGAAAATTTATGTATCTTCATTGGAATCAAGTCAAAAGGATTGGCTCACACACTTATATGATCCGAAGAGTATCCCTTCTTCTAAAAAATCATTGAAGAATTTCTCAGGCATTATCGACCAGCTACTTAGAGTTTGGAAGATTCTTTCCAAGACCTCAAACACATTCTTTGCAAAGAAGGTTTTCCGATCAATGATGAGACAATATATGAAGAAGTGCTTGAAGAACATACTCATGAAAACAAGCTTGAAGAAGATCCTGATGAATAAAATCCGGACGAGACATATCAAGAATGATGACTTTCAAGATTGATCTAACATATCAAGAATGATGCAGATAGCAGTATAGAGATGTAAAAATCATGATTTGTGTCCAGATGTAATGTTCCCAAGCCAATTTTTTGTCCGGAACCAAGGGTTTCTTAACTTTTTGTTATTGTTTCAATGTATTATGCAGGTTTGTCTCATCAATTTGCACATTGAGGGATTATTGCTTAGATTTTATAGCATAGAGATATAGATCTGAGCATATAACACAAGAAAATGACAAGATACAAGCAATGGAGATCAATATAGAGCCAACACTTCAAATCTGACCATTATTTAGATAGTAGAGTGATCTTAATACAATATATCTGCAGATCTGGAATAATATAAGAAGAATAACCAAGATGGAATAATAATTGCTCCCACAAGCTCCAAAATTGAAGAGAATAGCCTCCAAAGGCACCATAATAAATTGGAGAAAGGGACAATATTAGTCTCTTTCCCTTCAAGAGATAGATCCAATCCTCCTGGCTGAGTTGCGCCCTCCTGGTTGATTGTAGCTACCCAATATTTCGGTGTCCATCCTAGAGACCTCCAAATTCCACCAAAATTGCTAAAACAGTAGATCGGGGGAAGACAAACCCCCTAGCAGAGTTTCAAGCTGATTGAGGAAGATCTGGCCCCTCATATGGGTGGATCCTCTTTCTACAGTGTGCCCTCCTTCTCTCCAACTCGTGCCAAGCTCCAATAAATCATATAGCAGAGAAACCTCCTCCAAAATGGGCTAGAAAGGGTGCCCTAGGCCCTACAATAAAAACCCAAAAGTTATTAGGTCCCAAAGCCTTCTCCTCTTCCTAGATCGAATAGATATCCATCAGATGGTGTGCCCTCCTGTTGAAAACCCCCTGAAGCTGTGCATTTCCTCTTCCTGTGATGATGAATGTGATATGTACCTACTATAGAATGGTGGGGGAGGAATATTTCACCTCCGTGACCAAGCTTGGATCAGGATAGGTGGGATCTTTCACCACCGAGCTGATCTCTAGGGTTTGTTATCCCAAAACCCTCAAAACGTCTTTGTGTTCAAGAGCCCAACATGAAAAAAGTGATAATAATCCAGAATGAGTGAGAGATGTGCCCTCCTTTTCTTTTATACCCTGATCTAATTCTCTGTTGGGTTAGTTAACCACTTCCTGGGGTTAAATCCTTGCTTTTCCACACATGATTTTTTCCTTTCTTCATTTTACCTTTTCTCCCAAAGTCAACTTAAAATTATAACATTGTGCTTAAGTAAGTGCTCTGGGGTTTCTTGGTCCCCCTGATTCATGAGACTATAGTTTAGTGGGGACTGTTATCGCTCAGTTTGTAGTTTGGGTCATAGGCTGAAGGATAGAAGACAAACTGGCGTAACATGAACCTTTCCCACCCAATGTCACCTCGATGGGGAGGTAATTCTTTCTGTTTAGGGAGGTTAGCCCAGGGGAGATGTCCCCCGACAACCTGGGGTTTGAAGAGGCAGAAAGTATAAGGTCAGGTTTTAGAGTTCCCTCCTCACAGGTTACCACCAATGTCAGATAGTCTGACTTAATCAACCAATAAATGAAGTGTATGCCCTATTGAAAACACCTACCCGAAACAAGACAACAACAACACAATATAT
>SNQJ01S0143680.1:0-24416 GCA_010110895.2 Picea sitchensis
TTCTTCAATTTGGGTCTTGAGATGGACAATAGTTTCAAAACTTTTGCTAATCTCATCATCTACCTTCATATCTTCTTTTTCATTCTTTAGTCTTGTGATCTCTTCTTCCTTTTCTTCTAATTGAGTCTTACTACTTTCTTCTATATCTTTGAGCATTTCTTTTAACTTCAATATGTGCCTTTGACTCCTCCTAATAAACTTCTTAGTGTTATCCGAAAGATAGTTATAGTCTATATAATAATCATCACTGCTATATCTATATAAAACCTCTTCAACTTCCTTTTGAAGTTCTAATAGATCTTCTTCTATTATTTCCATGGGATAACTACCATCAAACTTTACACCAACTATTTCTAGATCTTCTTTTTCACTTGAGAAATATTCAACATCATTGCATTTTGAATCATTGCAATCAAGGGTCTTTGAGGAGCCTTTACCTTCATTTGAATTACTTTCAATATCTTCCTTTTTGCCAACATCATAAATTTTAGAAATAATGCAACCAAGAGTTTTTGGAGATTCTTTACCTTCATGTGTCTTTATGGAGTTGTCTTCAATGTCTTTCTTCTCCTTCTTGATTTGATATGTCTCTTCTAGCTTTAGCCATATATCCTTAGTGGAAGTGCATTTTCCCATGATCTCTTTGATAGGGTTTGAGAGTCCACTAAGAATGGTATTGAGAGCCAATGCATCATTCTTCTTTCCTTCTCTTTGAGCTACAAACTTTGACTTGTTCTTCAAAGGAACCGATCCACCAATGTCTGCCTTCCAAATTGTTGCTCCCATTGTCTTCAAATGTAATCTCATCTCTATTCTCCATGTAGAATAGTTTTTCTCATCAAGGATTGGAAAGTCATCATTCATTTGTGTGTCTATGGATCTCCTTCAAGCTTGTTAAGGCTTGTAGTGAAGGCTGGCTCTGATACCAATTGTTGGACACACCTACGACACTTAGAGGGGGGGTGAATGAGTGTGGGCCTACCTACACTTAGAGGTGGAATGAGTGAGTGCTTCCCAAACTTCCCTCTTACACAAAACGATAGTTAGCATTCGACATTTAATCATTACTAATTGTTTTTATTAATAATCAGTTATATGTGAATACATATCAGCAACATATATCAACAATATATCAACAAATCATCTCCACAAGGAACACAAGGAACACAAGAGATGTATGTACAATTTTTCTTTTGACATGGACTTCAATCCAGGGTTTTCCAAAGAATAACCTAATAGAGTACAACTCTACAAGACCACCAGATCTATATGTAAGACTCTCAGCCTATATTCTCAGCACCAACTGAGATGAGGTAACAATCCTCAACAGATATCAACTGTACTTATAAACAAGTGCATCAACCATGCACCAAACACCTATACCAAACAACTCAGAATCAACCTCGTAATTCACAAAAGTGCATCCAACCATGTAACACCAAGTATATACCAATAATGCTTCAACTACTCATCAACAATGACTCATCATATGTACCAACATCATCAACTATACACCTCATGTATGCTAACCGATCAACTCAAGTTGTTTCAACCATGACTAGTTTTGATTAGTCAACAACCCTAACTCTAGTCAATCATAACTTTGTACCCGTGAATGAATAAAGATATGAAACCGATAAAAAATGTTATTCATTGTTTTTTATGAAATTCTCTGTGGTTTCACTACTTGTAACCTCTAAAAGGAGTTATATAAAAATGACATACTCAATAATTTCGCTTATTCTAGAGAATGACCTTATAGAGCGTGTCTCAAGATGGAATATTTGTTGAATCGATCTGAAAATATTACACAACATACTAAAGATTGTAATATAACAAAAAAAATTGGTCTCACTTAAGTTTGATATGTTATGAATATGTTATGATGTTTTTACCTGAAACACCTGCTTTTTAGACTAGTGTTACGTGGACTAGCCACAAACCCTATTTTCCACGGAGTGTATCTCCAAAAATACAATGACCCACAAACTGATTTTACCACAGATACTTGATATGTTTCTTAATGTAATATCAATATCAATGTCTGAATCATTATATAAAAAAAATTATAACAAAAATAGTGAGATGACCTCAGAATAACATACCTTGTGGAAAACATCATGAAAATAATTTCTCCTCCCTTTGAATTCCCACCCTTTTTCTTCACCTTCCCTATGAAATTCAAATTATATATCCTTTGGTTACCTCTAGTCACCTATAGATCTTCAATATTCTCAAGTGTTCCACACCAAAATGCTCAAGAATCTTTCACACAAGAAGCTCTGTTCAATACTCCAAAAGATATTCTACAAGAATCTCTCCATTGATCTACAAAAAATGATCTACAAGAGACCATTACATCTTATTTATACTTTCATCCCCTAGGTCATTTAACCCATTTCTAGGTCACTTAACCTATTTCTCCTCCTTATTTTAGGGTTAACCAATTTTCCATAAAATAGAAAGATTCTCCAATACTTTATCATTTAAATATTCCTTCTTGATTTTGTCACATTACTTTATCATTTTAATAATAAAAAAAAAAAATTCTCTTTATTATTTAAATAATCCACCTTGACTTTGTCACTCTCATTTCCTTATCATTTAAATAATGCATTTCTTGTGGTCACTTAACCTATTTTCCTATTTTAGGGTTAACCAGCTTCCATAAATAGAAAGTTCTCAATACTTGTCATCATTTAAATAACGATTTCTTCTTTAGGTCACTTTTGACTTCTTGACCTTTGGGGCTTCTAAGCCTTCATGTGGGGTCCTTCAGATCTTCATAAGGCCATAACTCTCAAAACCATGAGGAGTTATGGACATTACACATATCACCGTAAATGGCATGACAAGCAATATCCATCTAGGATAGTTTCACCAACAATTTCCTTTGATCTTCATCTCATTATTCCACATACAAGTGTGTCCTCCAACCATTCTTCTAAGATAACTCAATACAAAAAGTGTCTTCCCATGAGGGATTTCACCATAAGGGGACCACTTTGAGTTCATCCATTTGTGCACCTTATCAATCATGATAAGACAATAATGAGAGCATGGGTCCTCCAACCATTCTTCTAGGATAACTCAATCCGCAGTTAAATCTTCCCAGAGGGCTTTCACCATAAGGGGACCCACTTTGGAGACTCCACCATTTGTGAACCTTATCAATCATGATAAGACAATAATGAGTCATCTATACATTTTTCCAACAAATGCATCATATACCAATGAAAACCACATCGATCCATCTTCATCATGCAACAATGAAAAATCATTGATCCATTCTTTATCATAATAATGAAAACTCATTGATCCATCTTCATCTATGCATTCTCATCAAGGACAATACATATTAAATTATATCAATCATCAATCAATCAATCCTTTGGCATCAATCAATCACTTGACATCAATGAATCAAACCATTGGCATCAATGACAACACATCCAACAAACCATATATGTGGAAGGCCATGCTACTTTATGATTCTACCAGGTGTCATTACATCTGGGGTCAACTCTATAAAACGGTAGTTCCGACACCGCCTCAGAAAAATACTGCCCAGTAATCATCTCATACTACAAATTTTAGCGTTTTCACAATCCGATCATAAGGTGAGCAAAAGGATACTACTACCACTACAACAATGACCCAAGATCTTTCTATCCAAATGTATAGGTTGAAAAAATTGTAAAAGAGTGGAAAGATATTATTTTTTCACCACGGGTGCCTCCACACTACCAGTCAAGCCAAGCTATAAATGATCCATTCATATCTCTATTGGTCATAACTCTTTAAGGCATGCTGGGATTTCAACCACTAGTTCCCATTGATATAGATCTTCTTGCTTCATCTTCATCGACATAGTCCTCCCAAACTTAGACCAAGGTATATTATGCAAACTACCCCTATTGAACATATCCAACACCTCCACTAACATGTTCATGACATCCTTCCACGCTTCAAAGTAAAAGCATGAAATCCACCATCAAGGCAAATAAACTCACCAAGATTGTGATTCAACAAAATTTTCCATATCCGTAGGGAATTATAATGGGGACCATTGCTTCATAAAGGTGGATGATTGATCCAATTGGAAAATTGGAAATTAGTTGCCATCCACCTCTTCAACCAAATCGCCATGGTATTGGTTTTCATCTGAATATAAAACCATGGTATTTGAGGAAAAAGAATAATAAATGGAGAAAATCCATGTACATAGTTTTGTTTTTAACCCATGGAATTAACCCATGGTATTCACCCATGTTTTTTTTTGTAACCCATGTTATTTGAAAACAAAAACAACAATGCCAAAAAGACATGAACAAATAACAATTAAATAATGAAAATACATGAACAAATAACGATTAAATAATGAAAAGACATGACTCCACGAGGACCCCCACATAATTACTATATATACTTCTAATTGTGTGAAGCGCGAGATCATCTTATCTATGATGTAGTCTTAAATATTCTTCCATTCAATAAAAAAGTTTGTTTCTTTCCATACATTTTCTTATTTGATTTTGTCACATTTACTCTATTTAGTCACATTAATTTCCTATTTCCCATTTCGCTCCTTTTAGAATCCCGGGATTACAAAATCTTCATGGCTTGTGCAATAGTCGATTGAACAACTCATCATTGTTGTCTTCATCAAATAATTGTGTGCATTCAAGTCAACTGTTGGTTTGGCTGGGGGGGTATAGGGTAATTTGTTTGCTCTTATTTCCATGTGTAAATGTCATATTCCTATACCTACAACCTATTTAGCATCGCCAGGCTAGCCATGGTCTCTCGAGAATTAAGGGGTTCCCACCCATAATGGATTAAGGCTGTATGCCATAGAAATGTTGATGTTAGTGGTAGCACGCTAGTACCGCATTGGCACGTATAACATGTGGAAGTCACAAAATCCTTCTATCCCTTGAGTTTACTTTAGTTAAAAGAATTAATTAAAGTAAAAGTGTTTTTATTAGTTAGTTGAGTTATTTAAGGAAAGTGCTAAAAGCAATTAGCATGTAATCTAAGCATGTAAATCTTAAGTGGGTGTGAGAAGTAATATCAACTATGGATCACTTTGGGGATTATATTTAGATTATAACCTCACGATTATAAAAGCAAGGATAGGGAGAAGGAGAAAGACACTTGACTTGTGTGAGATACACTCGTGAGAGAGATCAAGGTTAATTTTAAGAGAGACCAAGGTCAAGGATAGCAAAGAATAACTTTTTCTAGTGTGGAGTCATTTGATAGTTTAGAAGCAAAGAAGGACTTTTCTCATAATGAGAGTGAGGAGATATCATTGGTTGGTGAAGAGATTTCATCCAAGTGTTGATGCAAAAAGAAGTTGACTACCAAGGACTAGGATTCAATATCTTGGATAGGTGGAGAAGGACTTCCATCTAGAGATCGATATAAAGTCAAGGAGAAGAGAGAGAAAAGCAGCCACAAGTGGGTTTTAGAGGATGAAATCCAAAGGAAAGCATAACACCTGTAGCGCGTTCCAGTATGGGTTTTATGTACATGCACGCGGTCAAGTAGTGGATATAGTCAAGGTATGTACATGGGTTGATGAAGGGAACCATCATACACTCCTAAAAGTGTGTTGTTCAAAAATGTTAATTTGACAGCATATTGGCTGTGCTTGTAGTTGTATTGATCTCTAAGCCATTTTCCTTGTTACGAGCCCCGCTTTACCTTAATAAAAGCATATAATTACCGGTTTTCCTCTCGGGTTTTTCCAGGGGTAGTTTACCTAAACATTGCGTCTTATGTATGAGATTTCAGTTTCTTAGTTTATTCTTCCTTCCTCCTGTCGCATGTTTAGTTGATTACTCAATTGTGATTTTAGTAGTTAAAGGATTTTATTTTGAGCTATCATTGGGTGTTGAGTAGAGTGGTAAAATATAAATATAGTATCAGAGGATACCAAGGGTTGAATCCGTGAAAATCAACATGCTATTAGAGCCTAGTTTTCGAAGGGGGAAAACCAAGAGAAAAGATCTCTAACAGTTGCAAGAATATCTAGTCATATCTATATCTAGAAGGTGGAAATCTAAGGACAAATTTCAGGGAAACAAAAGTACTGGGTAGAATAGGGTTTTTGCAGGTGTACATAAGCATACACTAGTCATAGTGGTGACATTCACATACAAACACATATCTTAGTGGTGACATGCACATACATATGCAGTCTATAGTGGAGAGAGTCACATACAGGGCCATATGCAGATAGTACATGGGTAGTTTCAACATAGGGTTATCATATCATATCTTGGAGATGAAAACTGGATTGAGATTTGAGGATAGGTTGGATGGGGTTTCTAACTATAGTCCTTGGAAGGAGACAATCATTTTGGTTTTGATGGAGAACGAGATATGGGAATTCACTATACTCAGATAAACTCCACCAACAAATGTGGTAGATTTGGTCATCCATAATCAAAGGGATGTGAAATCTATATGCATCATTCTAGATGGAGTGAAGGATCACTGATACCTCATTTATTGGGGAAGAAGACTTTCTAGGACATGTGGGAGGCTCTGAAGAGCTCTATTTTAGAGAAAGAATGAGAATCACAAAATGATGATGAGAGAGAAGCTCAAGGACACAAAAATGACAGGATCAGACACAATGAAAAAATTATCTCACCCAGATCCAACAGATTCAAGATGAACTGGCTGCAATAGGGGAAACAGTGGATGATTCAGAGTCAAGAGGATGATTCTCATACTTCAGGAAGGAGCCACACCATTCATCAAAGGGATCGCGGGTACGAGAGAAGCTCTTAGATTGGTCAAGGTTGTGGGATGAATTCATTCAGGATGAACTTCAAGATGAATAATTGAATGGAGTTCAACACAATAATGATGATGAGAACCTTTCTCTTTGACAGCCACAGCAAGGAAGGGAAAGTTCAAGAATATTGTCAGTGGAGATTCTACCGCTCAAGATGGAAAGAAGAAGAAGGACATGAGTAAATTCAAGTTCTTTTCATGTCAAAAGTTTGGAAATTATGCAGGTCAATGTCCGCATAGGAAGAAGGGTGGAAATGAAATCCAAATAGAGGTAGTTGTGTCAACAAAGGCTCGAGTGGATGAGTTTTGCAAGAATTTTGAATAGACAAAGTTATTACTTATTTCCCAAACTTCCTTAGGAACCATATCAACTAGGGAATGGTTGATAGATAGTGGAGCCATCGGTTCATATGACAGATACCAGAGGTGCTCAAAATATTTACAGAGTATGACTCAGAGATGATTTTGGAACTTGGTATGGGTACCAAACATGCAAAGTGAAGGGATATGTAACAATACCGTTCCAAATGGAGTCAAGAGGCACATTGAGGACGAATGTGCTATGTGTGCTAGAACTCAAGAGGAGTGCAATCTCAATATCAGTGATTGAGAAGAAGGTATTTGACGTATCATTCCATGATGGAAACGTGTTGATCAAGCCCAGAGGATCTAGATTAGACAAAGAAAATATCTTTAGAGTTAGAGAGAGAAACCTATATAGGATGATGGGACAAACCATGATCAATGGATAGCAGCAGAGTGGAAGATAACAAGGAGAAGGTATATCCGAAGGTTGAGCAATTTAGAGGGAGTTAGCCTTCAAGTTTAGGTGGGAAGAAACAACCTTCCAATTCTATCGAGAAAGAGTCATGGTACGAGATGGACATGCATGATTCTCAAGAGTAGGAGGCTTCTAGGAACATGATTAGAGAGAAGTCTTCGAAGACAGGTCAAACCATGATGGAAGGGATAGTTTTCGTGTCAGAGGGAGCAACCAATAAGGTGGATTGGAGAGGAGGCATGGTAGCGGATATAGTATAAAAGATAGATCCAACTCTAGGTAGGAGAAGTGCCTTCCTCTCTAAGAGGAAGTTTTTATGTTAGTGGTAACATCCGACATGTACGTAATTCTACAGAATGATTACGTGTCTAGCATATCAAAGTCGCCGAAGTCTTATATCCTGAGAGTTTACTTTAGTTAAAAATAATTAAGTAAAGTAAAAGTGTTTTGATTAGTTAGTTGAGTTATTTAAGGAATGTGCTAAAAATAATTAACATGTAATCTAAGCATGCAAATCTTAAGTGGTGTGAGAAGTAATCTCAATCCGCGGATCACTTTGGAGATTATATTTAGATTATAACTCACGATTATAAAAACAAGGCTAGGAGAAGGAGGAATACACCTCGACATTTATGAGATACACTTGTGAGAGAATTTGGTGAGATATCAAGGTTAACACTTTTGGTGAGAGACCAAGGTTGAGGATAGAAAAGAAGGACTTTTCTAGCGCTTAAGAGCGAAGCAAAGAAGGACTTTGGCTTACACTAGAGTGAGGAGATCTCGCATTGGGATTGGGTGAAAAGTGATTTCATCCAAGTGTTTATGTAGAGAGGGTTGGATCAAGAAGGACTATGATTCAATATCTTAATAGGTGGAGAAGGAATTCCATATAAAGATCATACATGTCAAGGAGAAGAGAGAGAAGAGGCAACACAAGTGGGTTTTAGAGGATAGAAGCCAAAAGTGTAGCAATCAGATGAAAGTGTTCGTACTGGTTTCCGCGTACATGTACGCCGGTCACAATGAGACATGTATGTACGCTGGCTACTGGCGCGGGAAATCACATACAATCTCTAAAATGATGTTGTTCTCGTGTGGAACCCACGACGTAGAAAACTCGGCTGTTTATATGTAGTTGTGTTTATCTTAGTGGGCCATTTTCCCTCGCTACGAGCCCTAATTTGAAATTAATAAAAGAATCTAAGTACCAGCTCCTCCTGGTTTTTCCTGTGGGTTTATAATTCCAAAATATTGGTGTCTTGTGTATGATTTTAGTTTCCTAGTTTATGCTTCTTCTCGCATTTTTAGTTGATTATTCAATTGTGATTTTAGTAGATAAAGTGATTTTATTTTGAGCTAACTCTCGGGTGTTGAGTAGAGTGGTAAAATATCAACATGGTATCGAGCATATTAATGGTCGAATCTAGGAAAATCAACAAGAAATATGCAGGGTACTCCCACGAGTCCAACGAGACAATAAAATCCTCTAAAATACCCTCTAGCTTAAGTTTATATCTATCATCCAATTCAAACACAGTGGGTGTAGGGAGGAGATTATGAACTCCCAATTGAATCAATGTCTCTAATGTCATTACATTTATGGTTGAACCCAATTCAATTAGGGTATTTGCAATGGGAGTGCTTTTGGTAAGAACTATGAGTAGAGGATTTCCAGGGTCCACATACTTTTTTGCAATGACTTCAGTGGACATGAGTCTTGTCGATTTCCCTACAACTTGGATGGTTAGGGTGTCCTTTTTTCGTCTACCTGGATTTTTAATGCACAAGTCTCTAACTGTTTTAGTATAAATGAGTATGTCCTTTATTTCTTACAGCAGGGGTACCTTAATACAAATATTTTTAAGCTTTGATAATAAGTCAAAATTAAAAGGTATAATTGATTTTTCCACTTCCAGCCTCTTTGGAAAAGGAGGATGATTGAGTTGTAATAATTGTTCCTTATGAGAACTAGTTTATGGGTCTATTTGAACTTTAGATTGAGTCTGATATTGATATGGTGATGGTGATGGTGATGATTCCTGAGAAATTTCAGATTGGATAAAATCTTCCTCCTCTTCATTTTCTTTTGGACAATCACCGAGGATTTTAAGCTAAGAACATTCCCCTTTAATTCGTGAATTTCCTATAATGATACATGAGTGATGGAATATGTGGGAAAGGTTTGCAGATCAGTTCTATACATGGCTTGAACTAGCTTATTATTATTAGGATTTGGGATATGCTAGGCAAGAATTTGGGTTGGTCATGGAGGGTATTGAGGAGATGGTAATGAAAGTTGTTGTGGCTGATTGGTTTGTGGTTGAGGAGCCTATAGGGGGTATGTACATGGTGGTGGTGCAAGATAAGGAAAGGTAGTTTTTCCATCATAGGACGAACCATGTGAACCTTTCCACCAAATCTGTTGTGGAACAGGTTGAGTTGGAAAAGGTTTCCATGGAATAGGAGTGTTCCACATCTGATTATGAGAATAAGGAAATTGAGATGCAAAGTTTTGAACCATACCTGAAGGTCTAGATTTCCATGGTTTTTGAGGTGCCATAACATAAAGTGAAATTGAGGCTCCTTTCTCCCCTTGATATACAACCTTAATTCCTGGTAAGGAAGGGAAATCACTGGTGGCATGGGATTCCTTGAAAATACCATAAATTTCAACACTCTCCAAGGGGCATTCCATGAAAGGGTGCTTCTACATTTAGATTTAATATATATATATATTTTCTGACTCCTTTTTTTTTGTTGGTAATCCTAAACCATGTGAATGGCGAGGGACTGACCTATGGTTGAGATGCCACAACCCAACGGCATCTAAGACATCAAAATCACACGATCACACACCGCCCTCGACCACACCCCGACTGATTGCAACTAACCCTTAACATGGTTGGATTTTGAGGTGTCCCCATGGGTTTTGAACCGATGACTTTCACTTATGGAGTGCCTTAACAGTGCACTTCCTCACTGACTACTCTAGACCTTAGGGAATTTCTTTATTTGAAGGACATGGGGATGGGATTTCATCCACTTATGTGTGCACAAGTCACAATACCATTTAATATATTATCTCTAGGTGCATCCACACGTTATACCACTACCTCAAGGTGCCCCCATGGATCCAAGTAAATCTCTCTCATGGGAATTGAACTTGCCCACTGGTGAAAACTCTGCTTTGGTAACCCACCATTGATCCAACCCCTTTGGGCCCCACTGCCTTCTTATTAACATGAAAAACATCCAATTTTTCACTCAAAGAGATGATAAAAGAAATTTTAAAATTTTTGTTCATATTCGATTTCATCCTTTTGGACCCCGTTCTCGTAACAAATTTTGTGAACTCCGAGGTGACATATCTGAGGCTTCTACTAGCCTTGGAGTTCCCTCTTGAATACCGTATGCATAAGTCACATACCACATCATATGAAAACTTGAAAACATCACATGATCTCATCAGATTGAGAACTTATAAGCACTCATCCCTTATGCCTCTTAGTAGAATTGTTCTCATTGTTTCTTTGCTCATCTGGATTTTTTTCAATCTTTGAAGGTTATACCAAAATCACTCCATGTTGTCCTCCAAACTTTGATCCTTTTTCTACATAATTTTGAATATTTATTCCCTAAGTTCTTTTCCCTTTCAGTAGTATTGATATTTCTTCAAAAATAATTTCTTCATCTCATCCTATGTTCAAATCGCTATCCCCGAGGCCCATAAACCATCGAGGGATAGACCTTCAAGGTGGCGGTGAAACACCTTTAATTTCTAGGCACACAGAGTAATCATAGCCCTACAAAGCACATCAAACTCAAATAAGAATGCATCGGTATCTTCACTAGCCAAACCATGGAAATTTGGTAGAGCAGATGGATGAATATTCTTCATTTGTGCTACTCCACCAACACCTCTAATAGGGAACTCAAAAGTAACCATCTACTCTTGGTTTTTGCATGTTACTTCTTCGTCTACCATTTAATATCACATAATTAGAGTTTTTTCTTGTGCTACAAATACTTCAGAGGTTTCTACCACCATTTTTGGGTCTTGAACTAGGCTGACATGGAATTCTATATTAGGCTGCCCTGCAACAATAATAGTAAGCACTACTTCTATTGTGGGGGTCTCTTCCTTGATTATATCAAGTATAGGATATTTATTAGGCCCCTCAAGTCTTACCCTTGAAATCTTTCCTTCCAAAGGTTAGTTGATCCAAAAGGATCACTGAGAAGGCTAAGAACAACTTAGGACGCTCAGAGGCAACTCAGGATGCTTAGAATGGATTCAATAGGACAGAGAAAGGGAAAAAATTCAGATTTCCCAAAAATAAAATGACATGATCGTGAAGAGTGCATCGTAATATTTCCAATGGCATAAAGGAATCATCAAATGGATTTACGGATCTAAAAAGATATTCGGGGTCAAATTTTGGTCAACCTAGCCCGATTAGGGATTAGTCGATTCACTACCGACGCCGCCACATCGCGACGTATGATGTCATCATTTGTACAACATATGTGGCAAGCTGAGGTGATACATGTCATGTTGATGTCAACATAATGATGTGACAGCACCAGAGGCCTCCACGTTTCACCTTTTTCGACTTTTACCTAATTTGTGGACCAATGAAAAGTTGACATGTGGCAATCCATACATGACATGTATAATCCGGCAATTGCGTGGCGTGCGTTGATGCAACATCCATATGACACGTGGAAAGGTGATGTGGCGTGACAGGGGTGACATGGCAAATACCCACAATCCGCAATACAATGGTTGGCTACCACATGGCAATGGGTAAATTTCAATGACGCCCAATGAATTTCTAAATTAAATATATATATATATATTAAGACCGCCAAATATGGCAATGGTTCCACCATATTTGGTGGCATATTCCACCGCCCGCCATTCTAGTAGCATCTCTTCTAAACTTAGCTGCCTCTGCCTAAACCTCCACCAAAATTTTTGTAACCAAATAATAAATGGGGAGGCCCGTGGGTTCAACCTTGGGGCCTCCTCCAACCTATGCCTTAATATAACATCCACCCACCGATTAGGCCAATGACCCATTATTGCACAACCACCCACTTTTTATTATTTAAAGGGGTTCTTCCAGTGTACAAAGGGACGAAGGCATGACCATACAAAAATGGCACAAATTTTGAGACAAGGCACACATTTCGATAAAAATTTCCAGTGATTAGTTGCAGGTGTAGGCACGAAAATCAAGGCGTAGATTTTCTTGGTCCGAAGTGCTGTGACTCGATTGAGGCGTGAGAGACAAATCATTTTTAGGTAATTTGATCACTACCTAACGCTAGCAGTGATGTTTTTTTGATAATTTTAAAGCAAAGACTTCAGAGTTTTAAATCCGTAATGATGTATATTTATGTATTTTTCCCAATTCTTTTGTGGAGTTAAAAAAAAATACCTACCCATTTGAGGAGTTAAGAATCCAGAGACGTAGTCCACCATGGACGGACTCCGTTATCAAGTTTTTATGCTCATATTGCATGCTTATGTTTTCCTTTTGAGCTTTTCCACTTTATGGTGTACTTTAGTTTATGCTCATTTAATACAATTCCTTAATAATTCACCGGACAAAAAGATCCCGGATCATGTTGGTAATTTGTACTGCCTTGAATTGAATTATTTAGTATGAATGCTTTACTAAGGCCAAGCATAAGCATGGTGAAGGAACTCTAAGACTTTCAACTCGGTTGGATATACATCCCAAAGGAATAAAATGGCAAAAGAAGACAAGCGCGGATGAAAGAGAAAACTTTCACATGGTCTTTTATCACACGTCAGAAAATGGTCGAATCTAATGTATGAGATTACAAGAAGCTTGATGAAGAATAAAGAGAAGAAAAAAGGAAGCACATGCAAATGATGATGCTTTAGTAAACCAGCTATCGGAGGAGATCCTCTTGAGCCTCCATCTTCATCTTCAAGTTCTAGTTCTTCTTCCTCCTGTTAATTCCCATCATTCTCATCATTCTAGCCATAAAGCCTCTTTTAAGAAACCATTATTAAAGCTTGATGTAAAATTTCCTTTACCCACGCTTAATTTGAGATGCTAATCTGAAAAGATACATAATTGATTCTGACAAAAGAAGTATATTCGTTTAGCATATTGATGAAGAGGAAGCTAAATTGCAACTGGATTCTCTTCAATTGGAAGACATCGCTCTCGTATGGTAGGAGAGAAAGATCCGTGACATGATTATGTGGTAATCTTATTTCATGGTCTAAATTCTAAAGCGTAGATAATGAAGTAGTACCATCCCATTAGGGTATTTACATAAAAGCAATGATGGAATGTCAAAATTTAAGGCAAAGTAAAGGTCAAACTCTACAAAGTTTCACATAAGAATTTAGGAAGAAAGCTCTTGCATTGAGAATTCCTTTGTATTCTTATGAAAAAATTAGAAGTATATTGGTGTACCTCACAATTATATTTGTCATACTTTGATCTTGTTTAACCCCACTAGCCTTGATGAATTTTGTGTGCAAACCACTCACCTAGAGAAATCGTGTCATGTTCAAGAAGATCCTGAGGATTTAAGAAACCTTTTAATTTCCCACAAAATACTTTCACGAAGTTTAAAAGGAAGGACAAAAAGACCTCCATAGTAATGAGAGAAGGAGGAAACCATCTTGCACTCATTACAATAAGAATGGTCAAGGATGATGAACACTGTTGGAAACCGCATCCATAAAAGAAACCGTACCGCTTCGGTGGAAAGGGAAGACAAAGATCGTTGCTTCCAAGACAACAAGATCTTGGTTCTGGTTCAAGAGATGAAGGAAAGATCAAAACGGTTTTGAGTACAAGGTGAATATTACTTTCATGCTAGTTCAAGTTCCAAATGATGAATCTCATGTTGATGAACAAAAAAGAGGAATGAATGAGTTATTTCATATAAGAGCTGTGGTCTAAACATACTAATATAGATACATTATTTCATCCAGGTTCCCAAGAACTTAATATTTTAAGCACTTGTCAAGAAGATGGTCTTGAAATGAAATCACATCCAAAGCCTTATCCCCTTTGGTTGGGTATGTGATAAAGTAAAATTTAATGTCACCAAACAATGTAGGGGTCAGATTTGCTATTGCTTCAAAGTTGATTGATGAAGGGATTTGGATGTTATACCACTTGATATGTGGCATAGTGTTGGGAAGTCCTTATATTTATGATAGAAAATAAGTCTTTTTTCATCATGAGAACAAATACCACCTACTAAAGGGAGTGGAATATATTGTTAGATTACATAGCATGAAGGTAAATACAACACTTTTTAGTGAAAGGAAAATGAAAAGACTCATAAAACACTAATATATATATGTACTCATGGTCATCAAAGAGAAAGATGTCGAGACATTCGACGCTTTCTGAGGGTGTGATCCATATCATAAAAAAGGAATTAATTGATATTGTTTCTAAGTATGATGATATTTTTCAAGAACTGCATGGATTACCCCCTAAGAGGAAAATCCAACATGAGATACATCTTCAACAAGATTCTCCTCTACCTAATGTGGGAATGTACAGGATATCAATTGTAGAGATGACATAGATCAAGAAGAAGGTAGAAGGCTTATTGGATCAAGAGGTCATCAAGCCCAACTCATCTCCTTCCTTGTGGTTCACCGATCATGACGGTGCCAAATAAATATGGGTAACATAGTGAATGTGTACGCATTATCGGGTCTTTAAACAAAATCATCAAGTGAAAAATTCCATACCCTCTTCCTCAGATAGATGATTTACTTGATTATTGAAGAATGTTGTTTATTTCACTGGGTTAGATTTTATGTAGTGATATCATCATCAAATCAGGGTTGGGTGCACAGGGATTCTTCATGGAAGACCTTTTAAAACCAAACAAGATTGCTTGGAGTGGCTAGTTATGCCATTTGGGTTTTGTATGTCCGACAACTTTCATGCTGTGATGAATGATGTATTCGTGCCTTTCCTAGATGACTTTTGTGATTTTATATTTAGATGACATTATTGTTTTTAGAGGGACTTGGATGAACATGTAAGGCATGTAAACTAAGTATTAGATACTTTGCAAAGAAAAAGACATGTGAAACAAGTTCAGTCGTGAATTTGGCAAGATCAAGACTTGTATACCTCTAGGTCATATTGTAGGAGGATCTAAAATTGAAAATTAATCCTTCCAAAATTGATGTAATTGTAAATTGGTCTAAGCCAAAAAAAAAGTGTAACCAAAGTTCGAAGCTTCTAGGTGCATTCCAATATTGAGGAGATTCATCCCCAACTTCTCCTTTATAGAAGCTCCTTTGCATGCCTTAAGCAGTGTGAAGAACACTTTTCAGCTGGGAAGCTGAAAGCAACAAAAATATTTCGACACTTTTGAAGGAGAAGATCAGTACCCCACATAGCACCGGCTTCTAATCTGCAACATCCCTTTGAAATCAAGATAGATGCTACTTAATACAATTAAGTGCAAAGATGATGCAATATCGTAGGTTTCCATTCCTTACCACTGGAACTTTTAACCAAGCCGTTGTTAACTATCCTAAGCATATGATAAAGAGTTGTATGCAATATTTCAAAGCATAAAGAAATGGAAACACTACTCTATTAGGGAAGGAAACAATTATAAATAAAGATCATCTAATCTCATAATATCTGCCATTAGATCAAATTGCAACAATTTGGACACTACAGATGGATGGGCTTACAACAATTTCATTTGGTAATCAAGTACAAGAAGGGTACAAGTAGCACAGTAGCTGATATGCTTTCTAGACCTCCTATTGGTGCTTATATTATTTTGAAGAATACTTCCTCAGATCCTCACTCTATAGCTATGTGTAGAGAAATATGCCATCGATGAAGACTTCAAAGAAGTATATGAGAATCCAGCCCATGGCATAGGTAGATAACCATTGTCCTGTGGAAAAGTACTATACCATTTGAAAGCTATGTATTCCTACACAAGTGAATCCAGAAGTCCATGTAATAATTTGAGAAGCCACCCCTCTTGTTCCGGCATTTTGGGTAGGAAAAAATATGGCTCATTTGTAGAGGTTTTTTATTGGCCTCAAATGAAAGCAGCACCAACTAAATATGTAAAGGGGTGTGTGATGTGTTATACTTGTAATCCCACTAATAGAAAACTGGGGCTATACTCACCACTTCCTATTCCATCCCATACATGGGAAAGAATTTCCATGAATTTTGTAGGGGGTTTACCAATGATCAAAGGGGGTAGTGATTATTTGTATGTTGTAGTGGATAGGTTCAACAAGATGTGTATCTTAATTCCATGTAAAAAGCATATCACTGCTAAGAAGATTGCTAATATCTTATTTCAATATGTTTGGTTTCACTTTGGGTTACCCACATCCATTGTCTTAGATCGAGATACTCAATTCCTTGGGGATTTTTGGACTAGCTTGTGGAAAATGATGGACACCAAGTTGAAGAGGAGCACTACTTTCCATCCATAGACTGACAGACAAACATAGGTGGTAAACATAATAGTGGTACTTTTTCTTCAAGGCTACTGCAACAAGCATCCCAAGTTATCTGATGAACAAATACCCTATGTACATCATTCTTATAACCAAGCTTTACATTCATCCACTCAGAGTTCACCTTTTGAGACATGTTTTGGGTACCTACCCAAGGTTCCTTTGGACTTAATGTATGGGAGAGATGTCGATGTGAATGAAGAACGAGTAGATGACTGTTGGCTCTTGGTTATTTATTAAGGAATAAAGCAAAGAGTAAAGCAGAAGAAAGACAAAGCATGAAGTGTGAGGAAGCCACACAAACCAAGGAAGGGTCGAAGTGGCTAAAGAAGCATAAAAGAAGGAACGAGGTAAAGGAAAAACAAGCCATTGAAAGAGAAGGTCGAGGAAGACAAATAAACAAAGAATATGGATCGTGGAAAACTCAAAAAGTGGAAGAAGACACCAATGGGTGCCTTGGAGCACCTCATGGAGAAGAAGGAAGAACAGGTTGGTGAAGCCCTTAAAATTTGGGTCATGTGGACCTAGGGTTTTGGTACCTAAAGTTTTAGGCCTAGGGTTTTGACACCCAGGATTTGGCCTAGGGTTGTCTATGAGTCATGAAATGTATAAAAATAGGTTTAGAGGAGTTGAGAGAGGTTGGTCATTGGTTGTTGTGACATAGAGAGATTGAGTTGTAAGAGTGAATTCTTGTATTGTGAGATCTTCAGCTGGGTGCAAAGATCAAACCTGCAGCTAGGTGCGTAAGGAGGGAAGAAGGAGAGGAAGAGAGAGAGAGGATATGCAACTAAGTGCATAGATAGAACTGCATGCTTTCATCTAATATATCAAGAAACATAGTTCTGTGGACGTAGCCCTAGGGAGAGGGTGAACCGTGTAAATCTTATTGTTCTTTGTGGTTGATGTTGTGTTATTTGCTATCTGTTATACTATGATTGCATGGTTGTTTTTCGTATTAGAGATGAGAGATATAATGAACTTCACGAAGTAAGCTTAATTTTGGTAAAGAACATCTAGGTTACATTGTGGGAGTCCCTTTGCATTTCCTCTGGTTGTAGACATCTATGTCCTGCAACCCCCCTATTGCTACTTCAGGTGAGACTTCATATGCTTCACAGGTGTTGCCAAAAGGGCCAATAGTTAGGGTTTGTTGGTGTGCTGTTAGAGTTGAAACCTGGGTCTGCCCCTGTGCCAAAAAATGGTTCTGTTTCTAGGACCATGATCTTCTTGAGTGAATGACAAGGTGGTTTCCATCGAAGACAAATTCATAAGTGGATAGAAGAACAAGAAAGGGACTTTGCCGAAGCCCAGAACAGGAACCCTAGCATTAGTATAGAAGACTGGTTTGGAAGGTATATCTTTACTGATGTGCACAAGATTTTATTTGGAGGAGTTCATAAGGAGTTGTACGAGTGGTTAGCCAGATTAGCAGACACCCAGTTTGAGATCAGATCTAGACCACCTATGGTTTGGACAACAACGCTAATCAAGAAAGTCAAGAGAGTCGATAGTGTTGTTTCTAGAGCAGTGGATATTTGGTTTGATAGCACTATTGGAGGATATATTAATGAGTTTTCTATCAACATAGTAGAGTCATATATTCAAGCAGAGAGATATTTTTTTAAGGGACCTAGAGGAAAGTTTCTACACTTTTTGAAGCTAAAGATTAAAATGATATTGCATGAGAAGAATATCTTGAAGATACAGTAATTAGTTGGATTGTAAAGCTAATGTTCAAGAATTCAGACATCGAAAATGATGCAGAGGATGGACACACGTGCAGTGGGAGATCATTCAGAAAGGTCCCTCTTGTGAATTTGTTCAAGCAGAGTTATGGGCCATTGGCACAAGAGGAATATTTCTACAGTGGAGAAGAAGCGGGGAGGTTAGACGAAGAGTATTGAGATTTCGCAAAGGCAGAGGAAGTAGAGACTGAGGAACTTCGCCGAGGAGAACCAGAAACTTCAGAAACTGTGCCTACTATCGAAGTAAGTATTATTATTCCTATTGTTTTAACATCATTAAGTAACTAGAGTAGCCAGAGTAAACATAGCAATCAGAGCACTGTTACAAGTAGTTTAGTACATACTCAGTTGATAAATCAAGGAAAATCTATGGCATATGAAATGAGGTTACCCATATCCAGAGGAGACAGATCTGAGGATCCTGATCAACACTAGTTCTTATGCGAAGCTGTATGGAGCATCAAGCAAGTCACCGACGAATCTATTAAGAGAGATCAGTTTAGTACTACCTTGAGGGATCGGGAATTGAGCTGGTATATGAAGTTTGTGTCAGGAGCTGTACAAGCTAAACCACTAAATGGAATCAAGACTGCATTGAGTGCAGAGTTCAATAAGCCTAAGTTTGAGTCGCAGTGCATTACATAGTTAAAGGAAATCAAACAGAAGGTGACTGAACTTGTCTAGGAATTTGATCATAGGTTTAAGACCTTGACAGACCATTTAAGTTTTCAGATTCCAGATGAGCAGCATAAGGAATGGTTCATCGCTACCCTCATGCCACACATTAGAGCTCCTCTGATGCAACATAATTTCACTTCACAGGCTGAAGCTCTGGAGATTTCCATGAAACTAGAAGTAATCCTTGTGGGAGAATCTGGTCCAAGTATGAGTCAAATCTTGAATCAATTAACTATTTTATCTTTACAGGTCAAAGACATGAAAAAAGATAAAGGAAAAAAAGAAGAAGAAGACATCTGGTGTATCCGATGTAAATTAGAGGGCCATGAAAAAGAGAACTGTCCCTTATTTGATGAACACTTGGCCTTTGGATCCCCTAACCCTTTGAAACAAGCTACTTTACCATGGTGCGAGGAATGTAGAACTAGACATCGCCCTGATGAATGTTATTATATGCAGAAATATGTCCAGACACCCACCAATATTTACTGCACATTTTGTAAATATGTGGGGCATGATGAGAAGGATTGTAGGGCTTATGACCTCTTTCATGAAAGATCAAGGGATACATATAGAATTCAAGGAGAATTACAGTCAGAAGGAAGTAATGCACAATTCAATTCCCCAGGAAGAGGAAACTTCAACCCTCGTGGTGGATTCAGAGAAAGAGGATGAGGAGGAGGAATGGGTCGAGGTTGAGGTTAGATTATTTTCTATAACTGTGCATAGCCAGGTCATTTGGCAAGGGATTGTCAGAACCCTTGTACTACTTGCAACTACTGTAATTCATTTTACCATGTCTTTGAAGACTATCCAATATTGTTAGCTAAACTTGAAGAGAGACAATGAGGAAGCCAAAAAGTCCAACTAATATTAGAAAAACCTTGCGGTGAGGACCCCAGAGTTGCTGTTATTAATAGAGGAGGCACTGTTACAAGAGAAGATCGGGTGACTCCAGGAAATACTATAGATGGATCAGGGATCAGAAGAGCTGTAGATAAGGCACAATTGTTTGATCCAAGGAGAGAAAAACATATGTTTGAAGAAGCAAGAAATTTTTTTGTAGGAGAACAAACTTATTCATCTAGGGTAGAACCATAAGTAAGGGAATGTAAAATGCCTCCAACATTTGATCAGTCTTCCCTAGCTAGACAAGGAAAAGATAAGCAAGCTCATTGAATTCTTATATATTTGTATCAATTTGATTAAAGATAAGAAAGCTGTGCAGGAACTACAACACCTAGTAAGACAGTATGAAACTGGAAGAATAGATCCCTTACTGAGTATAGATGTGAATCAAGTATCTAGGAAAAGGAGGACAAGCAAGGAACTGCACCTTAGTGCCCAGACTGGAGACTACGATGTGGACTATGTGGTACTCGACCTGGGATCAGAAGTAAATGTTACGATGAAGAATACTTGGGCACTGATGGGAAAATATAAATTGATTTACTCTCCTATTAGGCTCAGGATGGATAACCAGTAGTTGGTGAGCCCCTTTGGAAGATTAGAGCATGTCCCCATGGACATCGACTCAGTAAGGACTTTTGCAGACTTCAAAGTGATTGAGATTGTCGATGATAGCCGTCCCTACCCTACGTTGTTAGGAATTGATTGGGATTTCAACAATTTGACTGTTGTTGACCTAAAAAAGAGAAGAATGACATTCAAGGGTAATGTCCTTAAGGTCATTTCACCTCTTGATCCCGATGAAGGCTGCATATACACAAAAACTATAAGAGAAGAAGACCACGCCTATGAGCTAGAGAATATCTACAAACTGATAGCAGGACAACATGATTACATTAATCCCACAATAGACATAAATCTAAGCTGGTGAAGTGAAAGTGCATGCTCATCAGATTCAGAAGAAGCACTGAAAAATTGGCAAAACATAATGTCTGAAGTCTCTACGCGGAGGTGTGACAGACTGATCATGGTAGTTTGCTGGATTGTCATAGAAGTAATCTTCCTACATTTGATGGTTTGAATCATTTAGACACATTTCTAGCTGAATTTGAGAGAATTGTACCAGTACAATAGAGGATGTTGGCATTGGATGAAGCATTGAAAACAAAACCAACTAGATGGTGGGGGACACACAAGAAGAACATCACAGAGTGGGTGCAATGTTGCACCTTATTGACAATGCGATTTTCAGACCAAGCTGAAGGATGCAGAGTTTGATACATAGGTCAGAGCTGTCCTAAGGACCATGTGTGAAGTTATAAGGAAACCTAGAGCAACATTCCTAAATAACAATGGGTACATAAGTTCATTAACACCTTATACACTACGCCTATCAACTGGTATCTTCAAGAAGAACTGCGCCTAGCCACTGCATATTGGTATGGTATGACCCAAAAATTTATAGCTATGTTTCTATTTGAAAGTCAGTACACTACAGTAGAACAAGCTATACAAATTGTAAGACAAAAGGCCTTTGAGGAAGTATCTAACCTCCCTCTTGAACAAGAAGGAGATGAATGGACCACACCACTTCAACGGTTAAATGGTTGTTATAATATTAATGCTGATGAAGATGATGATCCTAGGAATGTGAACATCTCAGAAACTGAAGGAAAAAGAGACATAGAAGGACCAGGGATTGAATTACCTTTTGTTGGGCAGCCTATTAAAATCAAGAATGTTAATATTGGACTAGAGAAAACACCTAAGTTAGCAAACATTGGAGATTATTGGGATGATGCTACTATTAGTAAGATCACATAACTATTGCATGAGTATCAGGACTTGTTTCCAACTAAGTTTACAGACATGAAGGGAATTAAAGGGCCCATGGGAGAAATGAAGGTCCCTCTAAGAGAAGATGCACGACCTATCAAGCAGAGACCTTACAGACTGAATCCCAAGTACAAGCAAAAAGTTAAGATTGAATTGGATATAATGATGGAAGCAGGAATCAAAGAACCTATTAAAGAATCCGAATGGATCAGCCCTATGGTGGTCCAGGATAAGAATTCAAGAGAAATCAGAATCTGTGTAGATATAAGGAAGCTGAATGATGCATGTCTAAATGATCCATTTCCTACACCTTTTACTGATGAGGTTCTAGATAATGTAGGAGGACAGGAGGTCTATTCATTCACAAATGGATTTTCAGGCTATCACCAGATTAGAATTACTAAGGAATACCAACATAAGACTACATTTGCAACAAAATGGGGTTCCTTTCATTGCACTATGATGCCTTTTGGGTTGAACAATGCACCAACCATCTTTTCTAGGGTGGTGGTCGAAGCATTTAAGGAGTTTTTACACAAGTTTTTGGAAGCATATTTTGATGGCTGAACCATCTTTAGTTTGTTGAAAGATCATATTGAATGTCTGAGATTAATGTTAGATAAGTGTAGGCAATATCAGATTTCCTTGAATCTAAAGAAGTGTATTTTATTTTCACCTTTTGGAGTGTTACTAGGCCACATTGTGTGTAAGTAGGGGTTGTTGATAGATCCTTCCAAGATTTCTATCATTGTTGATATACCTCCTCCTACTTCAGTTAGACAGTTACACACTGCATTGGGACACACTGGATATTACATAAAGTTTATTAAAGGTTATGCACATATAACAACACCCATGGAGAAGTTACTAAAGAAAGATAGTAAATTTCAATGGATAGAGGAATGCCAACAGAGATTCGACACACTAAAGAAAAAATGGTCACTACGCCTATCTTGGTTTTTCCAGATTGGAGTAAGGAGTTCAATGTTCATGTCGATGCTTCGTCCATTGCACTAGGAGCAGTATTATCACAACCAGGAGTGAGAGATATCGACCACCCTATAGCCTTTGCTAGCAGTAAGATTTCTACAACTGAAAATAATTATACTACCACTGGAAGAGAAGGCTTAGCTATGGTATATATGATGTAGAAGTTTTGACACTATTTGCTGGGAGGACATTTTAAGATGTTCACTGATCATTCTGCATTGAAGTAATTATTCAGCAAGCCAGTGTTGGGGGGGAGAATATGCAGATGGCTACTACTATTATAGGAGTATGACTTTGAGATTGTGGTCAAGCCAGGAAGAATGAATAAAGGACCCGATCACTTATCCAGGTTAGAACATGGCGAGGAACCTACCATTCTGGAGGATAAAATACCAGATGCATAGTTGTTGGCCATTAGAAAATTCAATGATCACTTCACCGAGATAGTTCAGTTTTTGTCCACAGGAATATCACCTCGCGGGTACACAGTTATTCAAAATAAACAGTTGGTAGTCCACGCTACCGAATTTCAACTTATAGTTGGACAGTTATATAAGATGGGACCAGATGAGATCTTGAGGAGATGCGTTATGGAGGCAGAAAGACCATTGATTCTTGCAGAAGCACATGAAGGCATCACAGGAGGACATTATGCAGGGAAAGCAACAACGCAAAAGGTTCTTAGAGATAGCCTCTCATGGCCTACTCTACACAAGGATGCCAAGGAATACTACAGAGCCTGTGATGTATGCCAAAGGATAGGGAAACCTTCCAGAAGGGATGAGATGCCTTTAGCACCTCAACTAACCTTATAGGAATTTTAGAAATGGGCTAATGAATTTGTGGGACCTATCAACCCACCAGGAAAGCACACATGAGTCCGATACATTATCATTGCTACAAAATATTTGAACAGATGGGAAGAAGCAAGAGCAGTTAAGGATTGTAGTGCAACCACAACTACGTAGTTCATATTTGAGGATATTATAACCAGATTTGGATGCCCAAAGATCCTTATGAGTGATCAAGGTACAAAATTCATTAACAAAACTATTGAAGCCTTGACTCAGGAATTTGAAGTTCACCATTAGAAGAGCACTCCATACCACCCATATGTGAATGGTACAGTCAAAGATTTCAA
>SNQJ01S0143681.1:5700-20388 GCA_010110895.2 Picea sitchensis
AATAATAATAATAATAATAATAATAATAATAATAATAATAATAATAATAATAATAATAATAATAATAATAATAATAATAATAATAATAATAATAATAATAATAATAATAATAATAATAATAATAATAAGTTGCAAGGATCATACAGGAAAAGTAGTGAAAGTATTAAGAAAGACAATGACATGAAACATTGTTAGTATAAAAAAGTAATAGTACTGAGCAATAAAATTAGGTGTGTATATATATGTGTGTGTGTGTGAAAGGATAAAGAAACAATAAAAATAAATAAAGTATTAATACAAGTATTATATGATCTAAAATATAGATACAAAGGTAAAGTAAATAAAGTTATATTTCACCCAGAGATATTGTATTAAATAATATTGTGACTCGTGCACACATAAGTGGATCAAAACTCACCCCCATATCCTTCAATTTTAAAATTTCATTCATGGGCGGTGAGAGGTAGATCTCGGAGAGCAGGAGACGACTAAGGTTTTGGATGTACGCAGAGTGGTAGCCTGCTAGAATCCTCTGACCAGATCAAAATCACAGTGGACTATACCAACGTAGTCTCAACAACTGAAGGAACCCTCATGGAAGCGAGGTAGGGGGTAACAGCCCCCTCATATAGTAACGCGGTGGACAACGAAATGTCGGTTACCAGAAGTAGTCGTTCGCTCTTTGAACCACTGCCTCATCTAAGAGAGAAGATCCTTCAACATGACAAACAGTTTGGAAAATCCATGGATGTGGAAGCAGAAACATCGCATCCAAAAGTGACTCGCATCTGGGAGTCGGGAAAATGCATTTTCCAGTCCAATACATCTCCACGGTATGTTATCAACTCGTCTAGAGTAGGAGAAAACACCCAATTTATGAAGGAATATGCTCTTGTAGGAAAAATTCTGGGCTTATGGACCTCTGAGCGAGATCTTATGCGTTGGATTAAAACATGGTGGAACGCCAAAGGCCACTATGAAATGCAACTAAGCTCCAAGGGTTTTTTCACTATTATTTTTTTCAACCTGGAAGATAAGGACCAAACATTCGAAAATGGGTCATATTTATTCAATTCAATAGGGCTCTATCTAAGATTCTGGATATGCCTCTTTAGCCCAGAAAAGGAAGACTTCACTTTTGCGTCGATATGAATTTTCCTCTATTCCCTTCCGCATGAATTATGGATGGAATAAATCTTCACAGGCATAGGAAATACTCTGGGATGATATGTTAAATCTTCATAAGCTACCCAAGAAAGGAGGTATACCTCTTATGCTCACATTTGTATCTACACAAATTTTTCCAAAGCCCTACCAGTATCCTTAACCCTTTAATTTCAAGATGAACAATGGACACAAACCATAGATTATGACCATATACCCTTACACTGCCGAAAATTTCATGATCATGGTCACCTATTCAAGGACTGTCCCTTAAAAATCTTGCGAATCCTGGGGAGGAAGAGAAAAATAAGAAAAGAGATGGATTTACCCAGGTGGCAGGTCGAAAAAAGCCCAACCCAGGGAAAAAAATCCAAGGTCCAAACAAGAAACCTTCTACCTATAATTGCTTTGACATTTTAAATCAGTTGTCGGATTCTCAAAAGGTAGAAAACCCCCATCATCATGAAAATCCAAGAAAAGACAAAGGCAAAACAAAATAGACCCAAGGCCCTGTCTTGGAACAAATAGCACCACCAAGCTCCCCAACTCATATGGAAGCTAACCTCATCACATATGAATGGGGAGACACAAATATGACAGTTGATGAAAGAGATCTAGTTGGTATAGACCTAGAAAAACTAGAAGAATCCTACAACAATAAGGAACTACAATCCATCCTCCTAGAACAACTTCGCAAGGTCCACAAGGTATACATTGACTCAACTTTGGGGGAAACTTATCAACTAGGTATACAATCGGATCCTAGTCTAGAAAGTCGAAGAATGCCTAGGGAGGTAAAACACCAAGGATGCATATTATCTCAACAATTGACTAGAGAGGTGGGAAGCTTTATGATCAATTCAGGAAAAATTCATAGGCTCACTGAGGGCTTCTTAACTTCACCCCCATTCCATCCAAGTAAATATCATCTCATGGAACATTAGAGAACTAAATGGAAGAACCAAGAAATGAGTTCTTCAAAACTATATCATGGTAGGAGATCTGGATATTCTCTTTCTCTAGGAAACAAAATGCACAGGAAATGTTGCTAAAGAAATTTGTTGGAGGAAAATTATATTCGTTTATAATGATTCTAACATAGATGCAGAAGATTTGGCTATTGTATGGAACCCTGCAATTGTCCTCCTAAAAAACATCTTCTCCACTGCTTGGACGCTTTCAACTCACTATAGAGATACTGGCTTCGACATAACTAATGCATACGGCCCCCCAAAAAAATATAGAAAATGAATCCTTCCCCAAAATACTCTCAAACATTGGAAACTTAGTGGGAAATCAAAAATGGATTTTGGGGGGTGACCTTAACATTATCCTCATCTTGGAAGAAAATAAAGGAGGCATAAGAAGACTAGACATGGATAGTGAAAATATTCAAAGAATGATTGAGAACCTGCATTTAATCGACATTGAAGCACATAATGGAACCTTCACTTAGAAAAATAGATGCTCGGGTGCTCAACAGGTAGCCTATCGGCTTGACTACTTCCTCATTTTAGAATATCTAATGTTGGATGGACCTCTAATCAAAGAAAATATTCTCCCAAAGTCTGGATTATACCATTGGCGAGCTCAACTTTGTATCGACAGTGTCAGCACTCCAAAATTCAAACCTTTCCAGTTTGAAAATTTTTGTCTAACTCATCTAGATTTCCAAGAACTCTCTCATACTTGGAGGACAAATGCTATGGTATCCCATGGCACACTAATATACATATTCCAACAGAAGCTAAAAGTTTACAAGAAACAACTTCAGGAATGGAACAAAAAAAAATTGGAAACATTTTCAATCCCAAAGAACTCTCGAATGACATCTCCGGGAGATCCAAAAGGATTCCATCACCCACAGACAGTCGGAATCCTTTCATGATGAGGACGAGCTCCTCAAACAATAGTTGGAGGAACAATATCAACATGAGGATATAGTTTGGAGACAAAAATCATGAGTACAATGGATAAAAAAGGGAGAAAAGAATACTAAATTCATCCACCACTCCATGATTCATAAGCGATATATCAATCATATCACCAAAATCAAAGATAATCAATGTCAACCAATCATGGATCATGCAGGGATGGAAATGAAATTAGTAAAGTACCACAAAAACCTCCTTTTAGAACCTATTCCTAATAGATCACTAGCATTAAACAAGGTCACAAGGCACATTGCAACTCTCATCAGCTAAGAGAAAAATGAGGTGTTCATGAGGCCCATCACAATTGAAGAGGTAGATCATGCTATCAAGGAAATGCTAGTAGGAAAAGCACTAGGTTCGAATGGATTAAACAATGAATTCTTCCACCACTATTGCCCCATGGTTAGGGAGGAAGTTTGGCAACTTGTGGAGGAATCATGAACCTATGGGAAGGTCCTCTCATCCCTCAATGCTACCTTCCTAACCCTCATTCCGAAGGAGGAGTGGGTCTCTCACCCACATGGGTTTTGGACAATCGTGTTGTGCAATGTAATCGACAAAATCATCACCAATGTAATCACCCTTCGACTCAAGTGCATCCTTCCTTTTATCATTTCTAAGGAGTAGTTAGGATATGTTGAGGGATGCCAAATAATGGATAGTATCATATTGTTTCATGAGGTGATTCACTCCCTCAAATCAACTAGAACCCTAGGTATACTAATCAAACTCGATATTTCTAAGGCCTTTTATCGCTTAAGTCGACAGTATATGCATTCTCTTCTCCTGGATTTCGATTTTAGAAATTATTGGGTCAATTTCATTCTCTATGTCAACTCCACTGAATTTTTCACCATCCTTGTCAATGACGTTCCTTCCAAGCCTTTTTCCCCCCCCTGATGGATTCAACAAGGTGATCCCCTCTCTCCCTTCCTTTTTGTCATAATGGTAGAAGGTATGGGTCACTATATCAAATCATCCACTACAGAAGGCTCCTTGCAAGGCCTTCCACTACATGGTCTTCAACCAACCACTTCACACAACTAATTCATGGACGATACCATGTTAATGGGAACAAAAATTGTGCAAGAAGCATCCATATTGAAGACCATCCTTTCAGACTTTAGTGAATCTTCAGGAACTTCTATCAACCTTGCTAAATCTCAACTCTTCTTATTTAATACGCCTTTATCCATACATAATCATATCTCACATTTACTAGACATCCTTATGAGCTCCCTTCCATCCAATTAACTTGGTATACCTCTCTTTGACTCTATTTCCAGAGATAACTCTTGGGATTCCCTTATTCAATCCCTCACAAATCGCTTAAAATCTTGGACCTTCCAAACGTTTAACCTAGCATCCCGCCTTATTCTAATTCAACATGTTCTCCAAGCCATCCCCATCTATCTTATTTCGTCCCTGGCTTTCCCAAAATATGTTCTCAATACCATCTGTAATATGCAAAGAAAATTTCTCTGGCAAGGTCACAAATCGAGGAATAAATGGGCTTTGGTCAGCTGGGACAAAGTCTGCAAACCCAAGCTCAATGGGGGTCTTGGCTTATGGGATCCTTTCATTCTCAATGAAGTTATGGGGGATAAAATATGGCCGCGTTGGCTTAAACACTCGAGAGAATTATGGGAAAAACTATCAAATAAAAAATACGCTCCCCATATCCTTGTTACACATCGTATCCGATTGACTTATCAAATTCCAGGATAAAACATATGGAATGTTGTGTGGTTCAATTGCCCTCTTATCCATGAACATGTCTTTTGGGAGTTGTGAGGAGGTAAAGAATCCCTCTTATGTTCTGACTCTTGGAAACAACTAACTCCCTTGCATTCACTAGAGGGTATGCAATGCATTCAATATCAAATGTAGAATAGTGACACCAATAAAGTAGTTGAGCTATGGAAGGATGCCCCCCATTCTCCTCATTGGAGAATCTGGAAAAATATTATCATAGAACTAAATATACCAAATGATTGTGATTTAAGTTCGTGGCAAGAAGAAATAGCTCAAAGTAAAGTGTGAATTCAAGATGGTAAGGACATATTACGTTGGAGTCACTCTCCTCTTGGTTCATTCAAAATTAAAGAAACATATAACCTAAAAGACAAATTTCACCTACAACCAAGAGAAAACATTTGGAAAATTATTTGGAATTATCACCTCTGGCCAAAGGTCTCTACCTTCCTATGGCTCCTTGTGAAGATTCACATACTTACATGTGACAATCTCAGGAAAAGAGGGTTCACTGGACCATTGGTTTGCCAGCGCTGCATGTAATAAGAGGATTCTATGGAGAATCTCTTAAATCAATGTTCTTTTAGCACTGAAATTTGGGACAGGGTGGCACAAATCATGAGGAAAATGAACAGAACTAGGGACAACATAACCTGCACCATTGAAAAATGGGGGTCATCAGTTTTCCACAACCCCATTCTAGATTAGATCTGGCAACTCCTACCGAGGTTTAATGTTTGGAAAATATGGAAAGAGAGAAACAAACGAGTCTTCCACTCCAAATCCTCTCCTCCCCCCCCATTTATGGGCTAATATATTTGAAAATATCCAAGAAACGATTGGATCTCAACAGTGGTCTCAAGAGGACCTTTCATGTAATCTTAGTGAAATAAAAATTCTCTCTCAGTGGAATTTAAATATTAACCTCACTCATTCTTATCCTACCCTTAATCCCCAACCCCCTCTTACCCTTAGCCCTAGGACTTGGAAATATCCTCCCCAAGGTTTTTTTAAACTGAATTTTGATGGTGCTTCCAAAGGAAACCTTGGACCTGTCAACTTTGGCATGGTAATCAGGGACAATAATGGACAAATTAAATATATCATGGTTGGTAATCTAGGCTAGGACTCTAAAAACTCAGTGGAACTTTGGGGTCCAATTAGAAGAATCCAACTAGTCTCCAACTTGGACATAACACAACTTGTCATTGAACGAGATTCCCAAATCATTATTTCTCTAGCTACCAAAATTCTAAATGGATTTGATCTTACTAAAGTCTCCCCCAAATGGTGTCTCCTCAATTCCCTAGAAGTCTTTCACTCCATCCTATGTCCTAATCTTACTTTAATCCCATCACACATCCATTGAGAGGATAATAAAATAGATGACAATTTAGAAAATGAAGGAGCCTCTCTTACTGGAAATAATTTATCAATCGATCCCAATAGCCTCCCTAACCCTACCATATTAACTCAATGTTTTGATTTGGCTCAAAGGTACCTTCCCTCCCTGGATGGGGTGCCACCTGTTCGACATGCAATCTAAGTTTTAATGCATTCAACCACTGCCTTCACCTCAAACTTCACTTCCATGCGTGAAAGGTATTCCATGGATTTTAGTGCGGGTATGATCAGCATGGGAAACTTCATGATCTGTTTTACAATGGTGGAGAGCACCATACGCACAGTTACAAGGAAGCTAAGTGTTGTCAACTCAAGTTTAATGGAAATTTCACCAACCTGGATAGGTAGTTTATCTGAGCTTCTATTCATGCTTCACTCTTTTCATCGCATTCTCTCTATTCTCGACGAATTTCCCCCCTTCTTGGAACCACTTTTGGTTTTACACCCTCCCTTTCTCTTTTCTTCCTACATCTGGTTCTCTAGTTTCATCTCCCTAGCCATGTTGAGAGAGTGTGGTAAGCCCAAACATGATCCATATTACTATGCTTATCTATCCATACACCTTTACCATCCTCCCCTTCCACCCATCCTACAGTTGCCCATTAGCCCTCCACCCTACCCTGCTTTGACCTCTTTTTCACCTCTTCCCAATGTCGATAATCTATAAAATTACAATTTGGGTCACATCTTGGTGGAGGAGGAGTTTCCTTTTGTTCCACCCCAGTCTCCCTTGGAGCCTACATTGATTTCTTCTAGGGACATTAATCATATTTCAAGCTCTTCCTTTCAAGAGGAAGCCATTCTTCCCAACTAGCGTTTGAATGTGTAGTGGAGTTTCCCATTCCTCGAGGAGATGATCCCTATAGCTATTGGAATGAACATAGACCCTACTCAAATAGGACTTGATACAACAATTTTTTCTCTCACACATAGCTTCTCTAAGGAACATCTTTAGATTATTTTCAACCTGCGTCGAGATGTTGCGGATCGACTCTTTCGCCAGGATATCATCATTTGCAGGATGGAAATACTATTTGATTCACTTTCATGTGCACCTGTCAATCGACGATTCCCCACATGCTTCCATCCTTTCATCGTCACTCCGGCCTGTCCGTCTTCTTCTCATGGTGATGGAAGGAGCAACCCATTCAGTGTATGAAGTCTTTCTTAGTCTTAGCCTTTGTTTTTCTTCTTTGTTTTGATAGATGCAATATTATATTTCCTTTTAGGCCAGTTTTGTAATATTTCCAAACACATACACTTCTTATCATAATTCTTAGAATATTCATGGACACTTTTCTCTAGGAACTGGGTCTAGTTCTAGTTTCAATTGTTGGAAAAATAGATTCGAAGTCCTTTAGTACTTGTATGGATTTCAGTTTTATGAGATATTACAGTATTTACTTAAAAAAAAAAAAAAAGTTATAAATGAACAATAAATAAGTCAAGTTGAAGAAAATAAGGTAAGTTATTATTAAGTTGCATGCTCCATACTTCCATGGCCTAAACAACCATAGTCCCTCTAAAAAGTTGGTTGCAAAGGGGAACCTTTACATAGCTAGTTAAAAGGTTGAGGTCTCATTTGTTATTATTGGAATTAACCAAACAAATCGCTCCACCAACTAAGAACGTCCATGCATCACCACCCATAATATAACTAACATGTTAGTAAGTAGTATAATAAAATTGTTGATACATAACATAAGGAGACATAGTTAGTATACAATCGAGTATAAATGTAATGATAATAAGCCAAAAAAAAAAAAAAAACAATATTACATTATTACAAATGTCAAATACAAGTAGTGCATACAAGTTTACAAGAGTGTGAATAGTGTATAATGCAAAGTTATATATATATATATATGTGTGGGGGCGGGGGCGTATAATTAATCGTAGCATACAGTGGTATGGATATAAGAAAAAAAGGAGGGTTTAAATGGTTAGTGTCTATAAGACAATTAATAGTAATATGAGGATGACAAATATAAGATAAGAGACTAATGCATAAGGTGATTGATTAATGTTTATAAAATTTATGTAATTATTATTAGTATATTAATACAATGCATATTTTAAAATAGAGTGTATAAGAAAATTAACAATGCACAATATGAAAATGTGATCGTAATGTTTTTTTATAAAATATATAAGAGTAGTAAATAAAAAAAAGTTAGTAAGATAACATTATTAATTATATGAATTATATAAACATGGGAGAGTGGATGCATTATTTAGAGAATAGAGAGAAAAAAATTGTAAATAATAGTTAAGAATGAAATCAAAAAATAAATTATTAATGTGGAATAATGTATGATAAGAGGAAAGTGAGAGTATTAAGAAATATAACATATGCACATATAAAATGCAAGGGTGTTATATGAAGTAAGATAACAATTGTACATAACATTAGAATCATAGTACACATCAATATACAAAATATGTCAATATTGACATAATGTAATGTTAAAAAGGGTAATATCTGGGAGTTATGGTTAGTATAGGGTAGTTGCACACTCTTTCTTTAGGTTGGTTCATGAATTTCCCTCTCTGCTATAATTAAAATTCTCTTTAACCCTAGCAATTCTCCTACTTTAAGAGTTTCTTCTTTTACCTTTGTATCCATTGTTTTCTCTTTATCCTTTGCAATGTGAGCTCCTCCCTATTTTGCTTACTTATTCTCAGGACAATCCCAAGACATGTGCTCTGTTTTGCCATAATTATATCACCTGATTTTTCTACTTCTTCTTATGCCTCTTGAGAAGAACCTTCCACCCCTAGAATCTCCTCCTCTAGGTGATTGACTACTAGATATTCCTACTTCTCCCTTTGAATAATGAAGTCTTCCTATGTTGGTTGATCCCTTTCCTCTTGCTGTATTGATGCATCTATTATTTTGGCTCTACTTTCTAGCCAGTTTTTCTTCTACCCTCAGGGTTGCTTGGTAGGAATCCTCCACTGTTCTCAAGGATAAAAGAGTAAAATCATATTAAATATCATACCTCAGTCCAATTATATACCTGACAACCTTCTCTGCATCTTCTCATATATGGCCTTCCCTGATATTTAGCTTATAGAATTCTTCAACATATTCCTTCACAGTCATGGATTTTTTCCTCCAATTATACAACTGACAGAACATAACCAACTCGTAGTCTTTAGGAATGAATGCTCCCTTAAATATCTCTACCATTCTATCCCAACTTCTGATTTTGGATTTACCTGTCCTTCTCCTATCTACCTGCAACTTGTCCCACCATAAAGTTGCATGGCCCTTAAGTCTTTTCACTACATGTTTGACCTTATTTTCTTCATCCACTTCTTCATAGTCAAAGTACTTTTCCATTGTACCGATCCAATCAATAATTTAATCTACATTTAGGTTACCCTCATACATGGGTACTTCCATTTTTGGTCTGGTTCCAACCTTCGTGACCAATATCAACAATTTTTCCTATGTTGTTTATCTTCCTGGTTCTCCCTCTGATTCCTCATAAGATATTGTACCTTCACTTTCATTGACATATCTTATGTTAGGATCTCCTCATTGATCTATCTCCATGGCCTCTATCCTCTCCTGGATGCACTTCAACTCTAATCGAACTCCGTTGTTGCTACATTTATGTCTCTTCCTCCTCATCTAGGTGGCATGATTCTTGTAGGTACAATATTGTGTTATGATCCTTAGAGTGTTTCATGATTTGATATCACCTGTTGCAGATCTACTAGGTCCAATCCCATAGGATAGAACTCGTGATCTTTAGTTTTTCTTATGAATTTCAGATCAAAATCCACCTTACAGAATTTGTAGTGAAAAAAAACAAAGTTTGCAGGTTTCAAGTATCCAGGCCCATAATCACCGTCAATATTCAGATCAATGGATGATATTATTTCCTCCACATGATCGAATTGTTGTATCAGAGTGAAAGAATCTTAAAATATCTGACAGGCTTCTCTAGTTAGCTCTTAGTCATGATCGTTGTTTTATTTTTCGACAGATGGTCAAATGAGAATCCCAGAATATTTGTGATGCCCTCTCTGCAAGTGATAATAATCATTGATGATTTTCCTGATGGAAGAAAAATATCTCTTCTCATACCTATTCAACTTTTAACTCTCTTCGTCAATATTCATAGGATGGATGATCCAGATCTCATTTTAGACTATGGTATTTATAGTTAAATCAGAAGTGTGACTCTGAACACTCCAAAACTTCTTTCAAATGGATGGTCTGGATATCTCCAATAAATGACTTCGATATTCCCAATATATACTCTAATGAAAGACTAGATATGGTTCTCAGAGATTTTTTGTCAAGGTCCCACAAAACACAAAAATATGATCATGACTAATCTTAATCATTGTTTCTCCCTTCTAATGGATGGTGTCGATTCCTAATTGTAGTATTGTGTCAAAGTTCATTTTTAGCAGAGGACTCTAAAATGAGGAATATGCATCACACACTTTTCGAGGTCTGACCGTTGACTTACTGTGGTCATCAATCTGGTGGATCGTCGTTCCATATTCAATCTCATTCATTTATTCCTTAACTCCTGTAAATTTTGAAATATAGAGACTTTAACTATGATCCTTTGTGTGATCAACTAAAAACAAAATCTATTTCATCTTTGTCTACTTCATGCATATTATAGAATTCAATAATACACAAAGAGGATGTAAATTCAAACCTAATTCTCTTATTCAATGGTCGAAGGAGTAAATATACAATAGTGCGCTATGTTCCTTTGTAGCCTCTCATAGCTATGAAATCATACACTCACCCAAATCCAACACACTGCTTATCAATTTCAAGAACACTCTATATTACCCTTGAGCTCTCAGGTGACTCACAAACCAACAAAGTCCGAAGTTGTCAAAACAAACCCCTAAACTAGACATTTGTTCCTAAAAATCAGCAATAAATCCACACTTAGAAACACAACTTGATAGAATATATATTCTAAGATGTATTCTAGAAATATCTAGCTATTATAATGAAATGAAAAATTTAGGGAACCAAATGCCTTGGTAAATGATTATGAACCATTGGGTCAATCTCAATATTAACATGTTTGATGCTCCTACATTACAAACCTTATCAGATTTTGTGCTTCTAACTCTCCATTTTGTTTGTCCCTTGTGTTCTCATTTTATTCTCCAAAAGTAGTTTTGAGTAGTTCCAATTACTTTTAGTTAGATAGGGACAACTCATATTTAAATATTAATAAATAATTATAATGATATAATAAATATTAACTAATATATGGGACCCCCATAAACAACCTTATTGTTTAATTTTCAAAATATTCCCTTGTACCTCCATAAATAAATATGTATTCCATGCCATTCAAATATCATCATTCATACACATGTGAAATCATCCGAAAAATGAAACATTTCAAAAATACACTTGTGACTCCTAAATATAAAATATATGTGAGTGTATATATGCCACGAAAATAAATATGTCAATCTATTGTCTAAAAACAACTTTTGTCCAAAAATGATTGAAGTTTTTCGAAACAGTGAAGCCAAAGTAAAATAACATGATAAAATCAGAAATGATATTTTTGTGTGAGGCAATTTTCCTCTATTCACTTTCCTAAGACTTTGTTACCTCAAGCACCTATGAATCTACCTTGATAGGAATTTTACCCTTTGTTGTTGTTGTATCTGGGTGCATATATCCAAAAGAGATATGTATATCCTCATGTTTGGACTGTACGGAATGGGAAATTGAATGTGAGGATGTCTGAGAATTCTTGGAATCAACATAATGGGAAGGTCCTTTTCCTTTGCTAGGCTCTCATTCTTGGAATTTGAAATATTTGGGTAAAATACATGTGAAGCGATGGAATCAGTAGGCTAAGTAGGTTGCCCAAGAGGATGCGGTGGTGGAATGTTAAGCCCTAAATAGTGGAACATTACCCCTTAATTGGGGCATATTACATTAGTAATGTTATTTTATTTATGTCGGCTTGGGTACATTAGTTGTACTTGTACCTCCTAGTCTCCTATATATACCAAAGAGACATTTTCATTTGGAATCATCTTGTATTGTGAAATTTATGTGTTGTATAAGGAGGTTGCCCCCTCAAAGAGGCTTATTATCTAAAATTATATCTTTTTCAAGGAATTGAGTACTTATTCTGAGGTTTTTCTATGCTATCTTGATATTTGGTTCTTAACATTTGGTATGAGAGCTCAAGGTCTTTGGGTTTCGCAGCTACATCTGAGACACCTTGGAATTTTCGCTATAATTTGTTTTTTATAAAGTTTCTAAAGGAACCCCTTGGAGGATATATATAAAACGGATCAAGGTACGTTGGGTTCAAATTTCATCTCTTGAGGCCTTAGACTTTCAGAGATACAACCTATTTAAGATAGGGCTTTGGAATCATCTTGAATTTAGTCATCGCAAAATTTTCGCTATGAAATTTTTTCTGTAACGTTTCAGACTATGAAATCTGGAGGATATTCACAAAACGTATTAAGGTATTTGTGATAAAATTTTCATCTTCTAGGTCATATTACATTTGTAGATACACCCTGTGGAATATAGGGTATCTGACTAGTCCTATTGTCTAGTATCAAGAAGGTGTTCTGTGTAAAACACTTATAAATTATTCCTAGAGTATCCAAATTGAGTGAGACTAGTTGCATTGGATAGTGAACCATTTGTAGTATTTCTGGTACAATTTTAAGAATTTTATATCAATTATTTTTGGGGGGGCACTCTATACAATTGAGATCTCTTGGAAAGGCCAAAAATCAGCAATTTGTGGGCAGGTTACCATAAATTCCACCTGACACATCCAATTTTGATCAGAACTATAGAATTGCAGAGAAGAAATATCAAAGAACTACAAAAAATAAATTTCCATACCCAGAAGGGTCAAAATTTTAGAGATACAATAAAAGAAAGATTGTCTAGCATAACCACCTCAAAATCAAGGTTTAAAGTGATACTTGGCCAACATGCCACCAAAAAAGGGGACTTATGTACCAAATAAGCCTCCAGATAGTCCTACTTGGACTCTTTATGAATGTGAAGAAATGTGTCGAGACATAAATGATTTAAAAAAGAAGACAATAACAAAAGATGAACTACAAGGGATGATAGATTCAAAGGAAGCTAAGTTGGAAGCAATAATTGATACTAAGATGGATGGTTTCAAAAGGGAGATCATGGAAGGATTGAAAATTTTCCTAATACAAAGGACACCTGAAAGTGAAAATGTATCCCATGAAATTCATGATGAGGGTACAAGGAATATCAATCAAGAATGGAGAAACTATAACTTTGGGTTGAAGAACAACCACTTTCCTAAGATCGATATGATGAAGTTTAATGGCAATGACCCAATCACATGGATACTTCAGATGGATGAATTCTTTGATCTACATAATGTGCCACATACACAAAATGTATGGATTGCTTCTTTATATTTAGAACCCAATCAATTTGTGTGGTATCGATGGCTTTGTTCTTCCAAATCACTCGTCACCTGGAAAATTTTCATGGAAGAAATGATAGCACACTACGAGGATACAAGGAGCAATACCTTATCTATCTAATTGATAAATCTCAAGAAAAATGGTTTAGTTATAGAGCACATTGATAACTTCCAAAGATTTAACATAAAGGTAACAAATATTCCAGATGATCACTTGATTGATGTATTCATAGAAACTTTAAGGGATAACATTCAACATGAGTTTCTCCTTTGGGAACCCAAATCATTGGAGAATGCATTTAGGGTGGAAAGAAATGTTGAAAGTAAAAATATGGCTATGGCTACTAGAAGAACCATGCCTACCATCTATCGAGAGAATAATGTTCCTTCTTCTAAAACACCTCAACCTACAAGGTTGACACCTTGACAATTGGGGGAAAGAAAAGAAAAAAGTTTATTCTTTAATTGTGACATCAAGTACAGTAAGGGACATAAGTGTGGTGAGAAGAAATTATTCTACATAGATTGTGAAGAGGAAGAAGAACAAGAAAATGAACAAGAACCATCTGAAGATGAAAACACAGATGCAATTTATTTTGAAGAGTTGACTCCCACGATATCGTGTAATGCATTGGCTGGAATTAGCACTCTTCAAACCATCAAGATCGAAGGATATATATATAAAAAAAAGGTAATAGTCCTAATTGATTCTGGTAGTACTCATAATTTCATTCACTATATTATCCAAAGATCTCAATTGCTTTGTATATCCAACACCAGAGTTTCAAGTAATGATTGCATATGGAGGAACTATCAATTGCTTGGGAAAATGAAATAAGATCAATCTTGCTATGGGGGAATATGTAATTAATAGTCCAATGATTTCTATACCTATGGGTGGTGTTGATGTTGTACTACGAATCCAATGGTTACAATCATTAGGAACAATGGATTTTAATTTTCAAGAACTTTTC
>SNQJ01S0143681.1:24426-38453 GCA_010110895.2 Picea sitchensis
ATTGAGTTTTATTTTGTTCTTAAATATTGATTATCTTAAGATCACATGATTTTTAATTAGTTGTCTTCCTGTTGTTATTAATTTACTCCAATATCAAATACTTCTTTGAATGTATTCTAGAAGTGCTAGTATTGTTCTGTTATAGGTTTTACTTAACAACAATACAGGTAGGAGCTCATACAACATAGAAAGATAAACTCGGTTGATTGATCAGTTAGAGGTTAGTAGATGCATTCTTTTATTTTATTTAGAGTTGTTTATGAATGAAACAATGATTACATTAATTAGCTTTGACTATTTTTGTGTCACTGTTTCAATCGTATTCATTTGGTATTTATTTGTTTAATATCTTTAAAAAAAAAGTGTTGTTCATATTTCATTCAGAAACCTTATCAAACAATCATTTTTGCAACATTTCATGCAAACCTTGTAACTTGTATATAGATTGTTTATATTCACATTTCTTTTTAATAAACATTAGTCAGTAATACATCATTTGTTAGAATCATAGATTTTAGGTTAGTTTCATTTCTTTTATTATTATTAGGAATTTAGTTGGCTAATGGCGCCATTAAACCCATCAGAATAGGTTACACCAAACGGCTTGGGTTATTTAGACAACCCCAGACCAGATCTATTCTTCCAGTTGATGGCATGTCAAATTTGCCCGTCAACAAATGGCGCTAGAAGGAGGGCCTGAGTCGATTTAATGAATAAATGTTTCACCACTCAGCCTTTCATAACTCCATATTTATAAATCCTTCTTATGTATCATCTTATAATGAACTACAAGGCAGGCTAGCTATTTGGAGTCAATTTCTTCAAATTCTTAATGGCTCCTCCCAAAATCATTGTGTCGAAACATGCTTTTAATTTCTCACTACCAGTTATTCCCAACAAGACAACTAATCTCTTTTCAGAACTCACCTTTGATGGTGAAGGGAACACATCTGCAGTAGACCATATTTCTAAAAATTTTTATAAATGTTTAATACATAAGATCATTGATCCTAATGTTACATGCAGATATTTTTCTCTCACTTTCCGAGATCGGGTTAAATGTTGGTTTGAATCTTTTCCAGCTAATTCGATTCATTCTTTGTCTGATTTTCTAATTGAGTTTTTATCATACTTTAACAATTATTAGTATGATGAATTAAGCGAATAATTAAGTTACATAAGGAAAGAAAACGATGAATCATTCAATGATTTTGTAGTTAGGTTCATTCATGTTTGTACTAGGTTCCATTTGAAAGAAATGACACTTATTAATGAGTGGTTTAAATATCTTGTTTCTCTCTCAGACGAGTAAGATCAATTAATTGTTAACCAATCTAAATCGAGCACTAACACTCCATCTCAAGATGGTTCGAATTTTGATGTTGATCTTGAAGATTTTGAAGCACCACAATTTTTGTCAACTTATTTCATTTTGGAAAATCATGAGCAACATCATCCTTTACAAAATGCAATTGTCACATCTAATCATTCTTTACAAACAATATCTCCTCTCGTAGAAGAAGGAACCTTGACTTTAAAAGACAACAGTTGTCACACTCTCATAGATTTTATAACAGTTTCTAAAGTAAAAGAGGCCGAATGTGAAGTTGATAATCATGTGGACGATAAATCTTCCCCTAATTTAGTTGAACATATCCATGATCAATCAGTGGGAGACAAAATCATTAGGTAGACTATTAATCAACCTTCTATCTCTAGTGATTTTCTCTCAAATTTTCCCTTACATAATGAACCAAATTGTCTCTTAGAAACTGTCTCATATTCTTTAAAAGAGAATAAAACAGAGGTTGATCAGTTTATACAAGAAGAGGGAACAAAACCATATTTCGAAACGTATATACCTATCATTTCAAGAGATGCATTTCGTCTCCTCAATTCTTCTACATATTATTCTTTGTAGCCTGATATTTTTTATCCTAATGTTGTGCAATTGGATGTTCCATATTGCCTTGGAGAGAATTCAACATTATATAATCAGGTACAAAGAGATTACCGAATAGAAGATAAAGAGGAAAATAATTCTACCCATGAACATATCAATTCTTATTCTCACCAATGATCCATGTCTAAATCANGAAATGATTTGAAAGAGTCTCAAATTGCATCTTCCATTGAGTCATCTCAATTTGTGATTAAAGAAGAATCTAGATTTTTCCATGATCAATTATTTGAGGTTGAAAAGTATAATCGGCCAAATATTATTACCAATAATGATCATTCAAAAACGTTAGTCGTTCCATTTAGTCCACCTCAAATAGTTAATCTTGAAGTATTTAAGCTCAATGGAAAGTTTAAATAGAATGATACATTTCTTTTCCGATCGATCATCACGATAAGTTCTCGCCATCTTGATCTGACCTTTTTACAAGATTCTTTCCTTGATAGTCTAATACTTTATTCTCATCATGAATATTTTTCATATGTGAATTCTTTTGAACAATCCCATGTTAGTAATTGCATGTATTATGATAGGGTTGCAGATTGGTTGGAGTATTCATATCTCGAAAAGTTTCCAGGGAATGATAAGATTATCTTCACTTTATTAGGAGATCAAGGAGGTAACTTTAACACACTCATTTTACATCCTTCAGATGGAGAAAATATGGAACAAAAGGAAAATTGTCAGGAGGATGGGGCACTTTGGTCTAGGCCGATGGTTATGTCAGGTCCCCATAACTCTCACAAGCTTCACAATATCATTTTTTCATATTTTTGTGACCCGTATAATGACAAAATTGCAGAATGGCTGGAGAATTCATAAAAAAGAATGTACAAGGGAATGGTAAGGTCATGCTTGATTTGTTTTTAAATGATGATGATAAAGGTAAGTATGATACATTTTTGTTATTTTTCGATATACTACCATTCTTGTTAGTAATATTTGATCTTGTTTCCATTGCAGGATTGGAGTTACTCCGATGGCTACATTGGAAGCATGACTTCACTTAGTATTTTTTTTATCTATTTAGTACTTTAGAGTAGGTTTCTTTTAGCTTTCTTTCTCAATATTTCTTTGTGTAATAATGCAGTTATGAACACAAGTGGGTGCACCAAGAGAACCACAATATGAATGTTGTCAGGGAAGTCCACTTTAAATCTTTTTCTCTCTGCTTTTCGTTGAATATTTGTTTTCGAAAACACAGTGTCATCATGAAAATTTTAAATGGAAAGTAAAGAGATAACTAAATTTGAACTATCAATTCAACCCTGACCGAAGATTCCATGAGTATGACTGCACTCATCTTCATAAGGATTTTTCTATTTTTTTTTAGTCTCTTTTATTTTTAATAATAATGCTTGGTCAAAGTAGCATCTCATGCATCACTATCTTAAGAAAAGAACTTGCTCGCACATGATATTTTATATGATTTAGTTCTTCCTTTATTTTATAGTGAGATGCTATTGGATCCACAAGCTCAAGTTTATCTTTGGCCAAAATCATTTCTTGAAAAGTTTTATTTTCTTGTTTTGATTTTGTGTACTTTTGATTTTTTAATCCCATTAATAAAATTTGATTTGGTTTGTTGTGTGTTTTTTGTTTTCTTTGATTTCTTTAAATGAGTTTTCTTCTTATCTGTCTTTTTGAATCAATATATTTTTTATCTATCAAAGAGCTATTGTCGAAGGAAGAATTTGTGTTAAGACTTGTGTTTTTCAAGAAAATTGAAATAGTTCAAAGAGGTCCTGATATTAAGATATAGCTCAAACAATTGATTTTTAATTCAGTTGTCACTTTCATTTTTTCCTCAAATTGTCTTTGCCAGAGTATTACACCAGAGATATGGTTTAAATCTTTGAGAATTACGATGATCTTTAAACTTTTTAAGCCATCCATATTCTTAAGGAATCACTTTTAAGTGCTTCCCCATTCTCTAGATGATTTCTTAAAGGAAATCTAAAATCTCTAAACCATGATAAAACTTCCAATTTTGAAAGCAAATAAATAACTTGATCAACTATTCACCTGTATTGCAATTAACCTCCAGTATCACCCCGCTCTCTTTGTCATCAATAAATCTATAATTGTTTTACTATTTAAAAGTGGCATAAGAGAGTTGAAATAACTTATGTGTGGGAAGTGTGTGTAAACCCATTGGGGTACTGAACAGGCTCGCTGACAGTAGGTAAATGCACACATGATACCAAGACAACTTCGTCGGGGTACTGAAAAGACCTGCTGGCAACAAAGCAAGGTCGGGTTGAGAGGTAGCAGGTATATGTTTTTAAATTAACTTTTATGGAATTATACATCATGTGGATACAACTATTGGATGGGATTAAAGTACTTGAATTGGTTAAATGACATCCCTGTCGAGGCTATGGATGTCTTCTTGCAGCAGTGGCTCTATCAACGGTATTGAAGTTCTTTTATAAACATTGTGACTCTTTGATTAAAACATTATTTCAGTTTATAATCCCCTGCAAACAAAATTCTATTGTCTGGTTATAACATTGAGCTTATCCTAATACTATATGGTCTCAGAGTGAATTTATTCCAGGGAGCTTAAATCCTTTTTCAAGTCTTATTATTTTCTTCCTGAGATGAAATCTTACTAGATCATAGATAACTGCTTCATCCAGTAAGTCACCATTTATTGGGCCCCAACAACTCCCCCTAAATTTTTACAAAATTTAAAGGGCCCCCATTAGAATCTTGATAATTATGATGAGCTACAGAATCAACATTTTCAAATAGTTCCATACCTTGGATTTCTTTGACACAAACTTAAGACATTCACTATAGTATGAGACATTCATTACAAGAGTATATGTCAAAAGTTAGAAACGAGAACATAAATCTCAATTTAAACAAAAACATTAATTTTTATCAACTATTTACTTTCGTTTAAATTATGATCATGTGTTCTTTCTTTTGCTCATTAGCAAGTTTGACTATTTTGAATAATGGGTTCAATACTTCATGAAATAATATCTTGGTTGGTTTCTCATTTTCATAAAATCATTTGGTGATATTAATTAATTAAATTATTTTTTCATTTTGCATCTCATTTCAAAATAATAATAATAATAATAATAAACAATTATCTATCATTTGTTTGATTTTGTAAAAAAACAAAATTAATATTTATCTCTTCTCCATTAACTTGAAGCTTCTAGAATTTTTAGATCATATTTGAAAGGAAATTATAAACAATGTTTGTTTATAACTTATAGTTAGTTTAAATTCATTTTTTATTTTTCTAGATTTTGTTTTATTCACAATTTTTAGGTTATTAATTTTTAGGTTATTGATTTAGGTTTATTTTTGTTTCATGGGTTTCTATTATCAAATATTTGATACGAAACTGATGATGGCTTGATTTTATTATCCAAATACTTTCAAGATGATTGATCCAAAAATAATTTTGGATTGCTACAAATAATTTTATGAGCAACAACAGATAAAATTTGGAAAGGCGTCAAGATTAGACAAACGATTTTGCAGGATTGATTACAGACAAATCGTGAGGAATTTGAAGAAACGATTGAAAACCCATAACCCAAATGGACCCATTTACCTTCCTCATAGAGATTTTCCTAAAAAAATGTACGATTTGAGATATATTCCGGTCTCTTTACGAGGCAAATTTCAGGTGGCGAAAATTATTAGTGACACCTAGACTGTTCATTCATTTTATAAATATATGAGAAAGATCAGAGCCATGGAGATCCAAGAAATTGAGAGGAGGATTTTAGTCCTTTCTCTTTTGTATATTATTTATTTTGTAATTTTTTCTTCTTTTCAAATGGAGTAACGGATGGTTGGAATCTTTGGGAGAATGGATGAGTATTTTCAAAGAAGAATATGAAATTCCAGATTGCTTAATGGCTTTTGTCCTGTGAGTAAAATGGTTTTATTTTCATTATAATATATTCATATTCTTTAAATAATTGATTATGCATTTATTTAAATTAGCTTTAGTCTGTTTTATCAATACATGGTTAATTGTTATCATTTATGTATTAATTTTTTCAATCTTTAAGAGTTTATTATCTTAAAAATTCTTCGAGGACTATAATATGGGCACGTGATTTTGAGAAAGAATATGGGAAAGAAATTCATATTTGGCTTTAGACTTGTGTGATACTTATTCCATTTAGTTATTTCATTACTATTGTATTGTGAGAATATTATTATGGTTGATTTTAGCTTTAGCTTGTCATCATATGGTGTTTTCATACTGTTAAATGTTATATGTTGTCCATAATTTCTTATTCCATTTTTTATGTGTGATCAATCGATCATTTGATTAATGTGGAATTTATTTTTAATGTTAAATGATGGATAATATCAATACTCAAAATTGAGTTTTCTTTCGTTCTTAAATATTGATTATCTTAAGATCACATGATTTTTAATTAGTTGTCTTCCTGTTGTTATTAATTTACTCCAATATCAAATACTTCTTTGAATGCATTCTGGAAGTGCTAGTATTGTTTTGTTATAGGTTTCCCTTAAAACTAGTACAAACAGGAGCTCATACAACACAGAAAGATAAACTCAGTTGATTGATCAGTTAGAGGTTAGTAGATGCATTCTTTTCTTTTATTTAGAGTTGTTTATGAATGAAACTTTGATTGTTTTTGTGTCAATGTTTCAATCGTATTCATTTGGTATTTATTTGTTTAATATCTTTAAAAAAAAAAGTGTTGTTCATATTTGACTCAGAAACCTTATCAAACAATCATTTTTGCAAGATTTCATGCTAACCTTGTAACCTATATATGGATTGTTTATATTCACATTTCTTCTTAATAAACATTAGTCAGTAATATATCATTTGTTAGAATCATAGATTTTAGGTTAGTTTCATTTCTTTTATTATTTTTAGGACTTTAGTTGGCTAACGGAGCCATTAAACCCGTCAGAATAGGTTACACCAAACGGCTTGGGTTATTTAGATAACCCCAGACTGGATCTATTCTTCCAGTTGACGTCATGTCAAATTTGCCCGTCAACACATTTCAAGACCCAAAATTGTATGGTGTAACCATCTGGTCACTTCATTGTTTCCAACAAGACAAAACATATAACACTTAGGTTAGAATCCTTTCTTCCAAAATTTTCTTCAACCAAACCAGGTGAAAGAGCCTTAAAATAATTGTGTGTATATCTCATATCACAACTATCAAAATCAACGAGGGTTTGAAATTGGGTATCGTTTCCCTTTTGTTTTTTCAAAAATATATCAACATTGACCTGATGCTTAACAAATATTTGTGTATATGGAATGTAGAGGTATCGAGTTAGATAGAAATAAAAAACCCACATAAGTTTGAGCTTCAAGATAGCTTTATGTTATGTATAGGACTTAAAAAAAAATCCCAGGTTTAGCATAAAATGATACGACCAAACAATTCCCCAATCTCGAAATTACGGTGCTAGTAGTAGGGTTTTAAATACAAACAAATTCAATGGCATGATAAAATCCAAGGAATATATTTTCAATTCAAATTCGAGTAGAATTGTAGGATGTCCTTGAATTACATGGTTTTGAAACCCTTTGAAATAGAAAACAAATACACTTGTAGATAAAAACCCACGAGTCATTTCCCACCTTTTGTTTAGGGATTCAAGTATTAGTGAGAGAAAAGGGAGTTTTATGTAAAGCCTATATTTATTTTTGAAAAGAATAGGAAAGAAGTTGCACCAAACTATAAATGATCCATATAAATGAATTCACACAGTCAGGACAAGAGGTAGTAGTTTTCAGGATGAGGGTTTATGCTATAGAAATAAAAAGAGGATCATTTTCTTTAGGAGTGACAAAACAAATTCAAGAATATGGTCAAAGAAAGCATATTCATTTACCAATCAAGCATAGCTATTCCAAAACTATTACGACAAAAAGAAATTCATTTTATGGGTACAAGATAGAATAGCCATACCTTTCCTTGGCGCTTTAAATATATCTGAAAAACTAGTCTCCCAATTACCACAACAACCACAGTCAAGCTATGGAACCAGATTGTTGGTTCAACCAGCATGAAATCAAAATGAAATACCAAAACCCCATCACATGGTGGTATACCTCAACGAGTAAATTCCTGTGTCTCATGCATTGAATGCATGGGGCAACACATTATTCAAAAACTATCAGCAATTTAAGTTTTTAATCCATCTCATATTCCACTATACACCCTCAACAAACCACATATCTAGAATATTTCCAAGTATGCCAGCAATCTCGTGCCACATAACCACATTGACAACCAAATAAAACTCCAACTCAAATGATGGCTCAGATTTCATGTATGAAACTTCATATCCAAGTTTTAATTTAAAACCATATTGAAAGTGCATCAATAGCATAACTAACACAAATATTCAACCATCAGGTAACAAAATGTGACTGTTAGGTGGTCGACAACATCAACATTGAGTTCATATGTTATACCATATACAATATGCATTGGAAACTTAAAATATCGACCCTTTAATTGCAACATATTGCCTTTCTCATATAGAACAAATACTTCCATATATATATGGTTATAACATGAATGTAATGACACATGGATTGAATTTAATGGCATGTGATGTTGTAACCAAAAGTTTAATATATTTCAAACCATATCACAAAATAAACTTGTCTTCTCTTCTAGACCATATCATATTTTTAGGACTCAACCATTATGACATGTTTTAACCAATATGTTATGTGTTTCAGTGAGATATATAGAAAAATAAACCTTTTAATGACTTGTAATATTCATGTGCAAGTCATAAGAGCATATTATGAGTGAAATGAATGAATCATAAGGGACCTTTGAAGTTTTCGGAACATAACCCTTTTTCCTTTCTTGTGCAATCAAATTGACAGTGAGCCTCATAGTCATATTGAAAAAAGAAAACATATCATTGTGTAATGCAAATTAAACCACATCAGTAGACCAATGATGTTCATTCCTGGGAATATTTGAAAATAAACATCCTTTTTTTCTCCCTGGGGGGGCCACCTATAGTTAAATATTTAATATCATAAATAAATAAATAAAAATAGTTGTGCCTTGCAACTATTTGCAGGTTGGTGGATAATTTACAAGTTTGTGAGTCAACAAATACTAGTTTAAATTATATGTTGAAATGAATCAATAGGTACCATGCACATGATAATTAAACTATCTTGTTTATATTGTTCATTAGTGAGTAAAATGGAAATCACATATACATAGTTATATGATTATGCATGATCTTTTGTTTTGGTAAACTAACTTAAAGGTTAAATGGGCTAAGTGATAACTAAACAAGGGTGATACTAAAGTGATGTTTGTGTCATGGACATAGAAAGATAAATGGTATGCTATGAAGCATTAATTTATTATTTAAATATTGGTTCAATACATTGCTATGAAATGTGTGAAAAAACAAGGTTTATAGGAATCGCAGTTGCCTAAAATGACCATTCATTGTTGTATATATTAAAACCACAACAACAACTCACTATGGTACTGATAGGGTGTTGACCCTAGTTCTATCAGAATAGGAGGAGGTATTTCTCACCATTTATCCTCCAAAACCTTGAGTCATGGGATGATTTTGTGATTGTGATTAGCAGGTTCCTATTGGGGAACCTTGGTCAACATAGTTAACACTTCCTCTTTCTAGTTCTATTTGGGATTAGGTCAATGTAGTTGATTCTCTAACATATTCAAACGATGGAAAGGATAGGATGTGGAATATAAAAGTAGGTTAGGGAGGAAGGGTGATTCAAAGTAGTTAAGAATGCTATTGGAAATGTTCAATTTGTATTCGATTATTGTAACTTAGTTAGTAAGACTATTAGTAATGCTATTAGTAATGTTCAATTTGTATTGGATTATTGTAACTTAGTTAGTAAGACTATTATATATTATGTTTAAAATATTATTGTCTGGTATGCGTGGATGCTAACATATAGGAACTATACATTAAAGTTGATGATTGTTATCTTTAGTACATGCACAATGTATTTATGCACTAGCTATGTATTCATACCTTGCACGAATGCACTAGAAATAATTTGAATAATAGATATTAAAATAATATTATTCATTGTTCATGCATGATGGGTGTATTAAAAGGTGAAATTGTATGATTATGATTTAACCTTCATTTGTATTTCTTACCTTTCATTTCAAAATGTAGTTATAGTTTACTAAAAGAGGAAAAATGATCACATTTATTTGGACTGAGGATTTCATAACCTACCCAAAATATAATTTAATTTAATTCATTTGATATCATGTCAGGTTTATTAATGTGGGTAGATGGGGGAATAGTTTATTATAATTTGACCTTCTTAGGAATCTTCTTGGGAGGATAGGAAGGTAGTGGGGAATAAGGGGCATAAAGTGGAATTTGGAGAAGGAAAGGGGGTTGGATGATTTTGGGAAAAGGAAGAGGAGGGAATGAACCAGGGGAGATTAACAAAGAGAACATAGTTTGAATAGAGTTTGAAAAAGTTGAGATTGAAAATTTTACTCGTGTAACCTAAAGAGTGGATAGTACTGGTTGTTGTGGTTGTTACAAACATGGGCACGGAGAACTAGGAAACCTAGGTTTCCTAGAGCTAGTAACTAGATAATATGCTAGTTGGATGGGAGGAATAATTCAAGTTTGGGAAATACTTCTACAATTCTATACTACCACAATACTAGGCTACTGTAGATAGTGGTGAATGTATTTTACTAATTCTCACATGATTTAAGTTTCTTACGTTGATTATGTTATCTTAACTCAATTTTGAATTCATAATCAGAATGAGTAAGTTGTCGATGAAATTATTTCTTAAATTATGTTGTCGGGAAGGAAACATAAAAAAATTTCATAGTATATATATTTTTATATGTATAAATATGAATTAATGCACATAATTCAATACATAGGTTAGTTGATTATTTAATAACAACCTAATATTAGAAGGGGTGTTACAACCAGTGGTAGATACTAGTGGTTTAACCACCATATATTAAATCACCAAATTGGTAGAGTCTATAACATAAAATGAGCCTTTTTCATTTTCAGGTATTGACATTTGTCCACCCCCTTAAGATGAGTTAGTGACTTCTCTATATCTAAATGCCTTCTCTTCTTGTATCATGTGATGTGCCTATCCATTGTAGATCATAAGGCCCATATTTGATACATTTTGACATATTTTGTATGTCATAAACCTCCCTTTGACCATCATTAATATAAGTATATGGTTTTGCACAATTTATTGATGAATGGAATGGATTGAATGATAAAGTGTGTGATGTATTTTATTTTATCTATGGTTCTCATGGTTTTATGGATATCTACATTCTACAATAACCCATGTTCCAAGTAGGTTGAATTAAGGGAGGATTACTACTCCAACATGGCATGAGAAGAAAGGGGGATTGTGTCCCCTCATACTCCTTCAAAGGTTTCCAAGACATGAAGACTCCACACCCATCCTAATCCACTCAAACCGTTGACTCAAGGAAGGAAATATTTTAAGGTATTTGATCCCTAGAACTTAGGACCCTAGTTATAGAGATCCTAAAGACACAATATCTCCAACAAGGGAGTGATTGAAAGGTTGAATGTTGTAACCTATTCGTATAAGTATAAGCTAGGGGATATCCCTAGGGAGTTAGTCAATGTTTAATAAATTGTTATTCTTAGAGAACTCAGTCTTCCTTGGGATGTATTTATGTTCTTAATATAATATGCTAATAAAACATTTTCACTTCAACATTTTATGTCATTAATAGTTTTAAGGTTCCCTATTGAATCCTTGAGTAGGTCCTACTCAATGTTTCACAAGGGACCTTTGTACTTTCATTTCATTTTATCTAATTTCGACATTATCTAGTTCCTTTTATTCATAGGGTATGTTGTGCATGATTTCTATATTTCCTATAGAAGTAATTAATTTCTTCTATCATCATTTCATCAATTCATTTCCTCTAGTTTGAATATGGTTTAGTTTATTTTACTTACATTATATGTTGAGCATGAATTTCAATATTTCCTATAGCAGCATTACAATTCCTATAACAACAGTTTGTTTCTTGTAGCATAGTTTCCAACACACCATTTTATCTACTATGATGATATTTTTCCTTCATAAAAAGCAATATGTTAGCCATGGATTGCTTCAACCTTATTTCATAAGGGATTAGTTTTGTTTTCTATTTTTAATTTTAGTCCTTTCAATAGAATAGTGTACCATAGGATTTTATCTTCATTCATTATAAAAACTAAGGTAATTGAAAGTTTATCTTTTAGTAAGTTGGCATTTCTTTGGTTCATTATATTTCCTCAATTTCTTAACGCTTCCTCGTCTATTGCAGATGAGCCATCCTTCCTCGCCACACTTATTGGCAAGACATTATTCCTTGCCCCACTTATTAATCCTTGATAGAACCATTCTTCCTCTATTTTGGTTGAAATTCCAATAAAAAAGGTCTTGATATCAATCAAATGCCTTTGTTTCCAGTGATGGGGCTGCTCTCCAACCTAAATCAATGCACCTAGACTTGTTTCTTTGAATTCTACTTCTTGCAATATTGCACCCTATATTTCCTTCCTATCAAGATAAGTATGGATTGTTCATTGGTTTATATGATCCCTTTAATTTTTTTATTTAGTTTTCCTTTCAAGTAGTTTGTATCTTTCTCTTCAATTCAATTTCATCTCTCCTTTCAATGGCATTAAATTTCTTACTAGTAATTTTCCTATGATGAAGTAAACCTTGTATTCTTACATATAAACATATTTCCTTTTCTTATATAGGTGCATGTGTATGTGTTTTTCACATATATTGTATAGTACCTATTAAGTTTGTACGAACCTCAGGTTGACATATAAAGTTGTAAGTTGAGGATTGTAGCATTATTTTCACTATTATTTGGCCCATCACCATCTCCACATCAATAGGACCTTCTAGGATTTGTAATTCATCACACATATGCAACATGTATGGTAGCCAAAAAATGTAAACACAAACCATAATCTCCCATGATTATCCAACCTCTACTGACCACATTTTTATTTTTAAGGAGGACATCCTAGAGTAAATTCTCTTGATTACCCATGGAAGTGTATGCATCATTTTTATTTTTTCTTCCTCAAGATACATTCACCCCCATGACCTCACCCAATCAATGCATGGTTGAGTCCAAATATTTTATCCCTAGTGATCATGTCAATTGGTTCAAACATCCCATACTAGACCCTGTAATGATCCCAAGCCATTATGCAAGGATCATCATTGTTTTGGTGTCTTTTTAAAACTTTTTATGAGTGAGGTATTTCGTCAAACACTTTGTTGATCTACCTTTTATATGTTTTTATATGTGTGTATGCAACAAATAACATAAAGAGATAACCATGGAACATACCTCAACCATATGCAATAAGATAGACAAGCCAAAACATCTCAATTCTTCTTTATTCATAAAATAGAGAAACCTGCTACAATGAACATGTCGATCTGGAATGCTCAAAAAATAGCCAAGAAGATAGACAATAGATAAGATATTCTACAAAATTCCCCCGCTAATACAAAAGATGCCTCCAAAGGATGAATAATAAATGAAGATCAATACAAGCAAATCTGAATGCCAAACTCTCCAGCTGAAGAATGCCACGCTCCAATAGAAGGCTGAAACCCTCAATAACTCGGCCGTGCTGCCAAAAATGTCCAATCACCCTAATAAATATGCCAACTGATAGATCGGGTGATGGTAAGAACAACCCAGGTGACCGAATCTCCAAGATCCCTCTCAATCTCTGTAGATTTGAAATCCCCCACTGAATGGTGCACCCCACTAGATGACTGAAAACCTGGATAATTCGGCCCTGCTGAAGGAGGCCTCCAAATGCTCTGAAACTATCCAGAAATATAGATTGGGACACTGTAAGTCACTAGGTAAAGTATCAGGGTCAGATCTGAAGTGTAACCCATCCAAATGGACTAGATCTGGATCTCAAAAACACCCTCCTTCTCTTCAATTCGCCCCACTGCTCAAGAAATAATCTGAGCCATAAA
>SNQJ01S0143682.1:0-24416 GCA_010110895.2 Picea sitchensis
TTGTGATCATCATTCAATGTTTCTGCAAATAGTTTAAAAGAAGCATAATTGTTTAAGCACGGTAACAACTGATTCACCCCCCCCTCTCAGTTGTCCAACAACATGCGTGCATCATATCCAACTAAGAAATTCACAGAGCAATAACAACAGAAGAAGCTGGCGTTGCAGGTAACAACAACACGAGAATCAACGACTGATTGTCCAGCCATACCGAAGGAGATATTACCTCGCAACGTAAGGAGAAAAAAAAAGGAAACTGATGGAGGGAAGACGCGCTACAGGAATGGCTATGAAACCTTCATTGAAGACAAGGAACTCAAAAACTAAACCAGATTGGAACATTCGACTCCAGTTCTTGGGGTCGCTACCTCAGTGATTTCAGAAGCGCTCACGTAAGGCAAGGTTTACACTGGGTTGCATTCCGTTGTGAGTTCAAGGAATGCTTTAAAAACGACATAGAGAATAAAAGTAATGAAATCTGGCCAGGTTTGTTTCATCAATTCAAGGCGAACGGTGTCTATAAGCTGTCCTAAAGTTAGGCAAAGGAACCTACAGTCCCAGAACGCGAGGAAGGGGTTATTGCAGCCATGAATCGATACTTAGATTGCAAGGGCAACAGAGGTAAAATAATTTAATTGTTCTCCTTATTTTTCCAGTAAGGGAAATAAAACCCCCAACCCAAAAAATAACACAAGCAAGGATCGTTTGCTGGCCTTTCAATAAAATAAAATACGAAAAGTCACAGACCAAGAGAAATTAAATATACTGCCAGGAATACCCATGTCTCCTTTCATTTTTATCACCTCTATATTTTTCATTTCCAGCACACAAATTATAAGGACGTCGAGTAATTAAATAAAACAACCATTCAATCCATTTACAACCGATATTCGAATCCCAGCATAAGTCATAATGCATTCTATCCTACTAAATAAAAATCATACCATTGCCTTATTTCCGCCTCGAATGATGTCCGCGCGCTCCGTGCCGCTCCAGCTCGTCGACCGCCGAGACTACACCAGTACCTCCCAGCCAATCGCTAGGGGTACTCTGCTTCTCCCTTATCCCCCCAAGCCGCAAAGGGGCCACGCACTATCCATATGGTACATCTAGCTCCCAGCTCGCCTTGCAAGGCCGAGCTACCACTCCTATCCGAGCTGGGAAATCCCAACTCCCCACAAGTAATCAATCAAGTCACGAATCCAGCAGCGTAACGTTACGCTAACAACCGATCCCCTACTTCCTCCTCCTTCCTCTCTTTTATAGAGTTTTAGAACTTCCAAACTTTCCCCAAATCTCTTTAATTTAAGTTTTAATGAAAATCTTCTAAAAATTCTCCATCGTACAAGTGTCATTCATCCCCCCACTTTCCTCCAAAATTTATTTTCTTTAATTTATTAATTGTCTCATTTCCCTCACCCACCTAGAGTTGCTCCTTCTCCCTTATCCCCCCTGGCCGAAGGGGCCACGACTATCCATATATGGTACATTTAGCTCCCAAATGCTTTGGTAAGGCCGAAGCATACTCCTATCCGAAGCTGAAATCCTAACTCCCCACAAGTAATCAATCGTCACGAATCCACAAATGTGAACGCTACGCTTAACAAATCGATCCCTCTACTTCCTCCTCCTTCCTCTCTTTATAGAGTTTTAGAACTTCCAAACTTCCCCTAAATCTCTTTAATTTTAAGTTTTAATGAAAAATCTTCTAAAATCTCCTCCATCGCATATGTCATTCATCCCCCACTTTCCTCCAAAATTTATTTCTTTAATTTATTAATTGTCTCATTTCCCCCACCCACCTAGGAGTTGTCTCTAAATTTACTCCCTAGGGTGTCCCTAGATCTCATGTGCTCTAAATACTTTCCCTAAAAGGATGCTGCTAATTTTAGTTCAATTTAGAAGGTTCTTTATTGCAGATCTTTTTACTAAGCTGACTTCGCCACTCATAAGTTCCCTCTTTCCTTTATTATGTTTTCCCAATTCCTTAGTTTCCTAATTTTACTATTCCCTCTTTCCCCATTTCATTAGAGCCAAAATGACATACTATGCCATTTACTCCTTCCTTTATTATTAAATTAATATCTTTACACTTTCACAAGTTAAATGATTTATTTCTTTCCTTTACAATTTTGAATCCACCTGATTTTAATTAAATTCTTATTCTCTTCATTTTACTCCCAAAATTTTATGAAGACTAAAAACTACTTAAGTAGTTTTTCATTAAATTTTATAGGGTCTTTTCTTAAGGTTAGACAAAATTCTACCCTAGAGAAGTTTTAGACTTAGGACTTAGATTCTGAACGGGCGACACTTAATTAGGGAAGTTGTTTAAGAATTTCTTAATGTGTTAAATGTCTTAGGGCCATCTAGGGTTTGTTCCTTCATCAACATCATGTAACGCTCCTTCAGATTCACTCACTGCTGCCATGTACTACCAAGCTTGTTTCTTTTGTGCGACGTGTTCTTCAGGATGCACCACGGCTCCAAGGGTGCCACTCTCTTTTGTTTCTTTATGCTGACGCGTTCTTTAGGATGCACCACTGCTCCAAGGGTGCCACTACTCTTGACTGATTGGTAGACATCAATAACCCCTGGAGTCAATACTCCGCCAGGTGAACTTGTGGGAGACTAAGGTCTTCTAAGGAATAAGGCCCCCGCCTTATTGCGCGCCCCTTAGAATCATCGCGAGCTACTGTTGCAGTCTGCCCTCGCGGCATCATGGGTCCTCTCGAACTAGGTAATCGTTAACCTACAGTTCGAGCCACAACGGGAGTGCTAGCAGGCTGTGGCAGGGCTGTTGTCCACACCTCTCCCTCAACCTCTCTGGAAATGTGTGTGGCCCCTTTACTCCATATGTGAGTCTGGTCGACAAGCTATCGTCAGCCTGCATCATCAACAATCATGTCATAACATGTCCACATCATATCATCATATCAAATGTAATAGCACAGTAAATAAATCAACCCAAATAGCACACTCCCTGACTCAATCCGGAGTCCAAGGGGTTCCATCGATGCCTCTGCATCCTCAAGGTCCAAAACCTTGCACACTCAGTAAAATCGAGTCAATAACACCTGTCTATGTCAATGTAGTAAACATCATGTCATCTATCATAACGCATCATAATTAAGGACAAATGGTTTAATATCATAAAAGTCCGGATCACTTGCGAGAAAGTGTCCTCAAAGAATAAGTTTTCTCAGTGCGCCAGAGTGGGATGTTACATTGATGAAGTGGATTTGGATGTTGTATCACTTGATATATGTGGCATAGTGTTGGGGAGTCTTTATATTTATGATAGAAAATCAATCTTCTTTCGTCATGAGAACAAATACCACCTTACTAAGGGGGGAGTGGAATATATTGTTAGATCTCACAACACGAGGGTAAACAAAACACTTGTTAGTGCAGGACAAATGAAGAGACTCATAAACACTAATAAGAGATATGTACTCATGGTCGTAAGGGAGAAAGATGTCAGAACATCTGACGCTTTCCAAGGATGTGATTCTTCTAATAAGAAAGAATTAATTGATATTGTTTCTAAGTATGATAATATTTTCCAGGAACCAAATGGATTACCTCCTAAGAGGGAAATCCAACATGAAATACATCTTCAACATGATTCTCCTCTTCCTAATGTGGGCATGTACATGATGTCAGTTGTAGAGATGACAGAGATCAAGAAGTGGGTACAAGGCTTATTAGATCAAAAAGTCATCAGGCCCAACTCATATCCTTGTGGTTCTCTGATCATGATGGTGCCAAAGAAAGATGGCAAATGGTGAATGCATGTCGATTACCGAGCCTTAAATAAAATCAGGGTGAAAAATCGATACCCTCTTCCTCGTATAGATGATTTGCTTGATCAATTAAAGAATGTTTTTTATTTCACTAAGTTGGATTTGCACAATGGATACCATCAAATCAAGGTTGCAGAATAGGATGCATGGAAGACCACCTTTAAAACCAAACAAAGATTGTTTGAGTGGTTAATTATGTCGTTTGGGATTTGTAATGCTCTGACAACTTTCATGCGTGTGATGAATGATGTATTCAGGCCTTTTCTATATGATTTTGTGATTGTGTATTTAGACAAAATTCTTATTTTTAGCGGGACTTGGGATGAACATGTGAGGCATGTAAATAAAGTATTGGATACTTTGTAAAGGAAAAATTTGTATGTAAAATTGTCCAAATGTGAATTTGGCAAGACTGCACTTGTGTACTTAGGTCATATTGTAGGAGGACGACAATTAAAAATTGATCCTTCCAAGATTGATGTAATTTTAAATTGGCCTGAGCCCAAAAGTGTAACCGAGATACAAAGCTTCTTAGGTGCAGTCCAGTATTGGAGGAGGTTCATTTCAAACTTCTCCTTTATAACAGCTCCTTTGCATTCCTTAACCAGTGTGAAGAATATTTTTCAGTGGGGAGGAAAGAAACAAAAAGATTTCGACACTTTGAAGTAAAAGATCAATACCACACCAGTATTAGCACTTCCAAATCTTAAACAACCCTTTGAGATTGAGACAGATGCCAACGGATACGCCATGGGTGTAGTATTGATGCAATATCGTAAGCCTATCTGTTACCACTCTGAAATTTTTAACCAAGTTGTTGTTAACTATCCTACATATGATAAAGAGTTGTATGCATTAGTTCAAAGTGTAAAGAAATGGAAACACTACCTTTTAGGGAAGGAAACAATCATACATACAGATCATCAACCCTTACAACATCTCCAAGCACAAACCAAACTGTAACAATCTCGACATTACATATGGATGGGTTTCCTACAACAATTTCATTTGGTAATCAAGTACAAAAAGAGTACAAGTAACAAGGTAGATGATATGCTTTCTAGACCTCCTATTGTTGCTTCTACTATTTTGAAGAATACTTCTTTATCTCATGATAGCTATGTGGAACAATATGCCATTGATGAAGATTTTAAAGAAGTATATGATAAGCTAACCCATGGTGCACAGGTAGAGAACAATAGTCTGCAGGGTAGAGAACAATAGTCTGCAGGGAAAAATACTCTACCATCTTGGAAAGCTATGTATTCCTACAAGTGAACAAGTCCATGTAATACAAGAAGCTCACACTTCTCTTGTGTCTGGGAATTTTGGGGTAGGAAAAACTATGGCTCATTTGTAGAGGTTTTGTTATTGGCCTCAAATGAAATCCATTGTAACTAAGTATGTAAAGGGGTGTGTGATGTGTTCTGTTTGTAAGCCCACTAATAGAAAACTTGGGCTATACTCACCACTACCTGTTCCATCCCATCCATGGGAAAGTATTTCCATGGTTTTTGTAGGGGGTTTGCCAATGTCGAAAGGGGGTCATGACTATTTGTATTTTGAAGTGGATAGGTTCATAAAGATGTGTATATTAATGCCATGTAAAAAGCAAATCAATGATGAGAAAAATGCTAATCTCTTCTTTCAATATGTTTGGGTTCACTTTGGGTTACCCACATCCATTATCTCAGATCGAGATACCCGATTCCTTGGGTATTTTTGGACAAGCTTGTGGAGAATGATGGACACCAAATTGAAGAGGAACACTGCTTTCCATCCACAGACCTACGGAAAGACATAGGTTGTTAACCAAACAATGGTACTTTTGCTTCAAGGCTATTGTAGCAAGCATCCCAAGTTATGGGATGAATAGATACCCTATGTACAACATGCTTACAACCGAGCCTTACATTCCTCCACTTAGTGTTCACCTTTTGAGACATGTTTTGGGTACCTACCTAAAGTTCCTTTGGACTTGATGTATGGGAGAGATGTTGATTCAAATGAAGATAGATCCCACAAGTTCATCCAGAGGATCCAATAGGTACACCAAGCAGTCAGGGAACAATTGGAGAAAATTCAAGCACAATATAAATCTCGACATGAAAAACACAAGGTTGATCATCAGTTCCAGGTTGGAGACTAGGTATGGCTTCACATCAACAAGGAAAGATTGAAGGGTGAAGGAAAGAAACTCAAGCCCATTCGTTATGGACCCTTCACTATTTTGGAGAAAATTGGTGCCAATGGTTTTCGTCTAGATCTTCCACCTTATATGAATATCTACTCATTTGTAAATGTAGAGAACTTGAAAATTTTTGAGCCTCCCATGATCATGGATCAGGATGAGGAAGTTTCAATACCTTCAGTTGATGAGTTTTCTCCTGAATACTTGGATGAGTTAAAGGAATATATCATCCTGGACAGAAGGACAAGGAATTCATGGATGGGTGTTGTTGATTATCTTCGAGTAGGCTTAAAGGGAACACATCCAAGAAAGGAAAAGTGGATTGAGAAGGACAAGGTGAGGGAACTCTTCCCTCACTTATCTGTTGATTGATGAAAGATTTTTGTGGTCCAAAAATATCTCAGTGGGAAGGTGTGATCCAAAAAAGATCCAGAGAAGACTAAGGACAACTCAGAACTTGCAGAAGTAACTCAGGAAGATCAGAATGGCCTCAACAGACAGAGAAAGGGAAAAAATCAAATTCCTCAAAACTCAGTGAAAATTGAATCATCGTGAAGAGTGCGTCGCAAGATTTCCAACGACGTAAATGACTTGTCAAACGAAGTTACAGATCAAAATATATTCACGGTCAAAGTTTGGTCAACCTAGCCCAGTCAACAGGGGATGATTCAACATCCGTACTACTGACGTCAACATCAATACAGATGATGTCAGCATCCGTACAGTGTTCGTGGCACACGTAGGAGGTGACATGTGTCATGATGACGTTAGAATGGTGATGTGGCAACACCATAGGCTGCCACGTGTCACTCATTTTTGGATTTTTCGTGTCGATCCGTGGACCAATGAAAAAAATCCACGTGGCATTCCGTACAACCACGTGACATACCGTATGGTGACGTGGTAGGATGACATGGAAGACTAACGTGGCAAGTGACTGTGCAGGTGGTTGGCGTGGCCCAATGGTTGGATGCCATGTGGCCCAGTCATGGGCTGCCATGTGGCAGTGGGAAAATTCCCAATGAGGGCCCAAGATCCAAAATTTAAAAATAAAAAATGAAAATGGGTCCGCCAAATCTGGCGGAACCCCGCCAGATCTGGCAACCCAACAGACATATAAAACCACCTCCAAATTTGGCGGAACCACCAATACATATATTTCATATAAGTTATAACAAACACTCAAAAGGGGAGTCCCGCGAGCTCAACCTCGAGACCTCCCCCATTGTATATGCCTTAACTATAGCTCCGCCAACCAATAGGCCAAACAACCCCATCGTTTACAACTCCCACAATTTTATTTAAAAATTGAAATTCGCCAGTGCAGATGGGGAGGCACGCGACGGTGTGATCGGGAACAATTTACGAGGCATTTTTTTTGGGAATTAATTTCAGGTTGTAGGGCATGGAAACTGAGACAAAGTTTCTCTTGGGCCTGGGATTGCCAGAGTCAGATTGAGGCGTGGAGACAATCATTTTTGGGTAATTCGACACCACGAATTCATTGGTGTTGTCTGTTTTCTGATCTGAGCAAAGCTTCTGCAACTTAGTTCTAGAATGAGGTATACTTATGTATTTTGCCAAATTCTTTTGTTGAGTTAATAAAAAAGGCCTACCCATTTGAGAGCAGGACCCAGAGAAGTAGTCCACCGGGGATGAACTCTGTTATCAAGTTTTGTGTTCATATTTGATGCTTATATCTCTTCATTATTGAGCTTTTCCTTCTTTAATGGTGCACTTTAATCTATGCTCATTTAATACAATTCTTTATAAGTCAATTCTATGAAAATATCCCAGATCATAAAGTGATGTGTTTCTTATGTCGGAAGATGGGAAATTATGCTAGCCAATGTCCATTGAAAATAAAGGGGAAGGGGAAAAATATGTTGCAATTGAGATTGCAGTAGATATAGAGGAGGATCCCTCTCAGTTTGAGACTACCTTCTCCATGGTCTCTTTCTTATCTTATAACACTATGTATTGTGTTTGATGTTATGTGGATAATGGAGCTTCAAGGGGAAGTAGATGCAATTGGTATTGTAAGGAAGTCGAATAAGGGTAGCAAGAAAGGATATAATAATAAGGAATGTACTAATATAGGAAAGAAGGATTTGAGTAAAGTGACATGTTTATGATGTCACGAGATGGGACATTATGCTAGCCAATGTCCACTAAAAAATAAGGGGAAGGGGAAAAACATGCTTTAATCGAGATTGTAGTAGATGTAGAGGATGATCCCTCACTTTGAGACTACCTTCTCCATGGTCTCTTTCTTATCTTTTAACACTATGTCTAGTGTTCAATGTTATGTGAATAGTGGAGCTTTGTAACATATGACATATGATAGGTCATTATTCGGTAGATTTTAGGAGAAAAATGGAGACATGAGTGTGGATCTAGCTGATGATGATGCTACTTATTCCTTGAGAGGAGTTGGATCTATTTACTTCTAGATGCATTTAGGTTATGTTCTTTAATTGAGTGATTATTCTATTGGTTCCTAGTTCAAAGAAGATTGTTCTTCCAATTTCTTATATGGAGAATGTATAGTGGGGAGTTGCATTTGAAGGACAACATTGCACCATCAATGATTGTAGTCTATCCAATTCAAGGACTTTTGCTAGAGGGTTGAGAGGGGTGGCCTTTATAGGTTACTTGTTGATCCTATGGCACTTGTACATTCCATTGATAGGTTGGAAGAGCCTTCTAAAATTGAGGAGGCGTATGTAGAGCATGCATGGTGATATTCCACGAGACATGTTCAAAACCTATTGTGGAATTAGTGATTGATTCCAAGATTGCAGCTAATGGAAGTGTTGTAGAGTACAAGGATAGGGTTGTTGGGTTGTCTTAGGTAGATGGAGTCAACAATGATGTTACTCTTGCTTCAATTTTCTATTGAAAATAGGGAGTTGACTTAGTTCAGGTTGTTTAAGTTGTCGAATATTTTGAAGTGTGTGAGAGGACTTCTCATGTTTGTAGGTTGATGATATCCCTTCTTGGATTATTACTGATGCCGCAAGTTGGGTATTTTAGGATGGATGTGTTGAACTTATTCTTATACTAAGAGGGGGGGTGAATTAGTATAATATGATTTTTACTTTAATTGAGCATTAAACAATCATTCACTAAATTTAAAATAATAAATGCATGTAAACTGAAATCACAGTACAAAGAGTTTACCTTGGAAACCCTTGAGGGAGAAAAAAACAAAAACTTATCTTTATAAATGTTTGTAGGCACCAAACTATTGTTACAAAGCTTCTAGGAACCAACCTATTGTTACAAATATTGTAGGAACCAACCTACTGGAGACACCAATATCCTTAGCTGAGCACCAAATCAACAAGATATTGTGTAGGCACCAACCTACTAGAGACACCAATCTCCTTAGATGAGAACCAACTTAGTAAGATATTGTGTAGGCACAAACCTACTGGAGACACCAATCTCCTCAGCTGAGAACCAACTCAATAAGACCTATATAAACACCAATATAAGATATCCATACATAGATTACTTCTGACTTCACCTACATGCATTTCAGAGCATCATCATACCCTTAAATTTAATGTTCTAGCGCCTCTCGTTGCTTCATACCCTAGACATAACTTCAAACCCTAGACACATTTAGCCTTAATTCCCTAGAAAACCATATAGCATCATAAATGCAGACACATAGCCACTTACCTCACCATAAAATTTCTATAGGTCCACAGGTCCGAAGTCCCTCATTCTCCAAAACACACCTTTTATTATTCAATCAACAAAACAAACTTTTCAATACCTAACCATATTTATTGTATTGGTGCAGACCTCTTTACCCTTGTTCATATTTTTGTTCATAAGTCCACAGGTCCATAGTCCCGTGTCATACAATTTTCACTTCCTATTTCTCATTTTACACTTTCATACTGAACACTTTCCATCTGCCATGACATCACATCACCACTTCCCATCACATTTATTATCCCCTCCACATCAATTACCACTTGTGTAAGCATGATGTCGTTATTCAATTCACGAAACATTCATTAAATCTTACAATAAATTCAAATCTCATGTAACTTGACAATATTAAAATAAAAATTTATGATTGATTGAACTATCAGGACAATACATGGTGAAATTACGTAAAAACAAATATGACAAGCTGTAAATATTGTTAGTAGCGCCACCTTTTATCAAAAGTATAAAAATAATGTCAAGTAAGAAAAAATAAATGTATTATAGAGATACACTAAAAACACTTGGGCGTGAGAATCAAGATTTTCAGTGGTCCAGGGCATACAATTACTACAATGCTCTTTCTCCGGTTGAGAAGAAAATGAACTTAATCTGGGCTTCAAGAATAGCATTGGTAGGTTGTGTTTCGGAACTGACAAAATTCAAAGAAATTGTTCAATGGTGTGCAACATAAGGGAGGGGAGATATTCTTGAGAAATTATTTGGAGGACCCAAGCAATAACCCTGGTGCTTACAAGATTGAGGTAACTTCATTAAAATATCCATACAAAGATTTTTCTTGGTTGTTCACCCGCATTATTGGTCTGGAATATACTGTGTTTATAATGATAAATGTTATATATGTCATGTGTTATTCTTTGCATGAAAATCCATTATAGATTAGGGTAATCTTATTTCAAGTGAATTTTCCTTCCAATTGAATAACCTTAAAAATAATCGAATGTTTTATATGACTTCTTACCTCATCTTTGCTATTTCTTTTGGCCATGTATTTGAAGACTTGCCGAGGGAAAATCATGTTGATTTTAAATTAGAACCACTTTATGCATGCTACTCGGTTTTGTACAGACATAAAGCCAAATACATTTTTTACCCATTTCATAACAATTTCATTCATAATTTAAAAAGTTCATTGTTGGTCAAAATACATCAAGACTATCTCTTGAAGAGGCTACCTTTCTCTTCGGGAAAGGAACTTATGAAACTTCTGAAGAATTCACTATTATTAGGTTGTTTGGTAGTGAAGAAAAGCCCTTTCTTCTCCCGTTCTATGTATCAGACCAACTCTTTGCTGAGGAAATGTGCATGCAATACAAAATTTGGGCCCATTTCTTCTATGATAAGAGTAAAAAACAATTCATACCCCTACCATGGAAAATTGGGAAATTTTTTGTGAATCACATAACCCACCTTAACGAATTGGTAGGACATCATGAACAACTGGGCTTAAAGGAAGCAAAATTTGTTAAAGGGTTTTTGACCTGGATAACAAATTCACTGAACACATTGAATTGATTGGTTACTCTTCACATTCCACTAAAATTGAACAATTTCAAGAGGGTGGTGGAGATAATCTAGATCTCCATGAAATTGCGACATACCAAGTTTCATATGAGATGGAAGAAATAAACAACACCAATGAAGGTCACAGATAACATGGCAGGGAAGTGACGAATCAAAACCCTAATTCACCAACAACATCCCAAAGGAGTACTACATCAAGAATAAATAATAGAACCAGTGGTATGGAGACGAGAAAATCATTAGTTGGAGGGTTAGATGATGGTGGTGACAAAGACCCACCTAGGAAAAGTCTTGAAAAATATCATATTGTATATACTTTTGTAAAAAAAAGGAATACATTAAGTATACATGAAGTCCAGGAAAGTACACATGCAATGGACATGGACAAGCTCATTAAAGAACCTAGTTGCTATGCACAAATACTAATGTAAACTAGGGAAATTTTTGATGCCATGATTGTTGAGGAACCTCAAATATTTGAGGAGGAATCTGTTACTTTACACCACACAGACTGCAATCGCAAGTCTAGGAATTTTTTACTGGAAAAAGTCAATACTAAGAATTAAAGGTCATTAGAAAGATGGAAATCTTCAATTGACTTTGATGGAGTAGAAAAATAAAAAAATTGTAGAGTTCCACGGAGCTATTGAAGAGGCCTTGAAGCAATCCATTGATAATATGGAAAAAGAAAACTCATAGTTGAAAAATGAAGAACCACCTCTCTAAAAATGCAGGGGGATTCATATCCCCGTGAGGTTGACCTTAAGACCGTAAAACAATCTTTTAGATCAACATTTTTGGCGACCATACTGGGGAGAGAAAAAGGCTAGTTCGTAGACCGAAATCTAATGACTCAACTTGACCCAAATCAACCAAATTTGAAAATTGGTATTGGAAATAAACATAACATATTGCATCAGTTATATAACTTGAAAATAAGGACAACGAGAACCCGAGAAGAACTAGAGAGATTGTGGGAGACTCTTGCTCGTGAAGAAGAAAGATAAATCGCAAGAAGACAAACACAAAGTGTTAAAAATTAAGAAAAGATTGGAAACACACAAAGGGCCAATAACACGAAGTAAAAGTTAACAACTTCAAATATTGAAGTTGGAGAAATTTCCAAGACTTAAAAAAGAAAAAATCAAACAATGGGTGATAGAGAAGAAATAAATGATGTTCATGAGAATAATGGAGAAAGAAATGATAGACAAAGAATCCCATGAAGACGGGTTAGAGGTATCCAACTAAATATTTAATGTGAAAAACACCAATTCCCTACTCTTCTGCAAGGAGTGTTACCAATATTTTCAGGCGACAGAGTAATGGACCCAAAAAGACATATGGACCAATTTTTGTCTATGTGTGAAATACATCTAATAGAACATGATGATGTAATGGTAAGATTTTTTCTGCATATGCTGATAGGCCTGACCTACGCATGGTACATGTCTCTTCCTTCCAGGTCAATTTCAACATTTGATGATTTGGAAACTATGTTCATGAGCATGTATGCACCCATAATTCCATATCATACATTGCTCACACAATTTATTCAAATCCATTTGAGAAAAGGAGAAAGAATCATAGATTTCAATTTGCAATTTTTCAAAATACAAAATCAAATTCCAAAAGAGCAAAGACCAAACAATCCAGTTATACTCGGATGTTATAAGAATGCCATGCCAACCAATGTGAAATACGCTATCAGAGATGCTCAAATAGAAGACTTAGATGGAGAAACAATCCGGGCTTATAATTGGATGTTATAAGAATGCCATGCCAACCAATGTGAAATACAAAAGCAAACGCAACAAAATTGAAATAAATTCATGAAGATAGAAACAACAAATGTTGACCCTCTCTCAAAGGGAGATCATTCTTGGGAAATTTCAAAGGAAAATGGATAACTTTACTATAACAAATCAAGGAGAATCAACCTCAAAGAATGTTGAAAAACGAGGAATTGGGGGAGGATTTTTTCAAAGTATCATCCCAAATGTAAGGAATTATCCAACTACTACCCAAGAAACAAAGCAAAGATTGGAAATAGTTCAAATGGATAGGACTATTCAACAAATGCAAAATGAGCTAACCAAATTAAGAAGAGATGAACATTTCATTCTAGCTGATCAAAATCCAAGAGTTCCTGCTCAGGAACAAAGAAGAATCCCTAATCAAGAGAAAAGGGTAAGAAATTATGGTATAAATTAAGAACAAAGGGCAAGAGCACCCCGCATGCCAAACCCCAATGCTCTTGTATTAGAAGAAATTGTCGAGGAAGAAAGTTTTGATGATCTTGATCAAGAATCAAATATCATCCAAAATGAAAGTTTAGAATCAGTGCAAATCAATGAAGGAGAATCATCTTTCTACATTTTTAACAAGCAAGAAGAGTTTGACATTGTGCAAGAAAATGCTGTCCAAACAATAACACTGTGCTTTAACAAGTTTAAATCAAAAGAAGCCTAAAAGGAAAAAATAATAAAGAAAAATCAAACATAGACAACAGCAAAAAGCTCTGCTCCTAACTAGGCTAAGACTCCACAACCAATGATATATAATGTAATATATGATTTATCGGAACTCATAATCACCTTGCCTTTTATGGAGGTATTCAATATATCACAACAAAGGGATTTTTTTTTAAGAATACTTGATGATTCTGATAGAAGAATGTAAGTTGCGCTATAAATTCCAAACAACAAACTATTCATCAACTAAAACTAAGGGGAAAAGTCCCATCATTCTATATTACCATAGAGAATCATGAGATTATGTTACACAATTATTTAATTGATAGTGGGGATACCAATAACATCATTCCTTTATCAGTGATGCAAGCACTTGGAATGGAATGCACGAGACACTATGAGACTGGCGAAATAATTTATGCTATTGACTTAAAAAAAGTCCCAGCCTATGGGGAAAAAAATTCTATGCTTGTATAACTGCAGCTCCTCACATCACTACAATTTTCACTATTATAGTTGTAGACTTTCCTCCAACATATGGAGTTGCACTGGGAAGATATTGAGGATTTAAGGATTGAGGGATATATAAGGAATGATGGAAGTTGTATGATGCTCTCACGAATGGAACAATGGTGAGAGTCTCTTTAAAATTCAGGAAATCGATTTCTTTCATAAAAAATGAGAATGAGTTGATGAGGAACAATATTGATGTTGAATGGGAAAATATGTTGTTTTTTATTCAGATCAACTCATCATTCCAAAAAGAAAAAAGAAAATTATTTTCAATGCTATTGGAGGATGTCCTTTGATAGTGAATGTTCTAAATCTAGAAATATAATGAATCATTTTTAAAAAGTAATCGATTTTATACACTCCACATGTGGAATCGCACTAGACTTCCATGTACAAATAATGAGGCGGAATATGAAGCATTGATTGAAGGTACGATTATTTCCCTTCAAATGAAAGTTGAGAACTTTGTGATCACCGTGATACAAAGCTGATTATTGTTCACATAAGGAAGAAATATAAGGTTAAAAAAGAAAAGTTAAAATGTTATGCAAAAAAGGGTGTCAGAGCTCATGTATTCCTTCAACTCTTTCAATACAAATTTTATTCCAAGAGAAAAGAATCAAAAGTCTGATGCCTTAGCAGTGTCTACATCCATGTTTAATATAGAGGATTGTCAAGGACAAGACACTTATCATGTGAAGACTATTTTTAGACCATCAATTCTAGATAATCAAGAATATTTACCATTTTTTTAAAATGATGAGCATGTTGTAAATTATTTCACTGATGATGATCCACAACTAAAGTTGATTGAGTAGAAGATTAGAATTTACAAGAAGAGATTCATAAGCTATCCCCAAAAAAATATACCAGTTTGGAATCCCTCTTTAGGAGAGATGACCAAACACAAATTTCAAAACCACTAGAAGAACCCTCTATAAGAAAGGTCCAAGAAACATAGAAGATAAACATCGTTACCCTTGAATCACCAAAGTATATAAATTTGGGTACTAACTGCACCAAATAATATATTGGTCAATATACACAGCTCTTTAAATATTTTCAATATGTATTTGCATGGAGTTATGATGATTTAAAAGAATACGATAAATCAATATTCCAACATACTATACCTTTGAAAGAAGAAGCCAAACCATTCAAACAAAAGTTGAGAGTAATAAATCCCAAGATAAAACCTATGGTGAAGATAGAAAATGAAAAATTAAAGAAAGCTAGAATAATTTCACATATTAGACATTCATATTGGCTTTCAAATCCAGTGGTTGTAAGGAAGAAGACTGGTGGCATCTGCTTGTGTGTTGATTTTAGGGATCTTAATCGAGTTAGCATAAAAGATAAATATGGAAATTCTCCTTCAACAAGTTACATGATCTTCATTAATGTCTATGTTAGATGGGTTTTTTGGTTATAACCATGTCCTGGTGGTAGAAGAAGATAGACCAAAAACATCATTTGTAACACCATGGGGAAATTATGCTTATGTTAGAATTCCATTTGGATTAAAAAATGTAGGTGCCACATTCCAAAGAGCAATAGATCACACTTTCAAAGGTTTCATCGGAAAATTCATGGTTGACTACCAATATGATTTAACAGTTTATTCAAAATCAAGAGCAATACATATTGAACATCTCAATTTTTTTTTGAAAGGTGCGAAATATATGGTGTATCATTGAATCCTAAAAAATGTTTGTTTTCTATAAAAAAGGAAAGTTGTTAGGACATATTGTAAGCAAAGAAGGAGTGTCTATTGACCCAAAAAGAATCAAATCAATAAATTATCTTAATCCTCCCACATAAAAAAGGGAGGAAAAATAATTTTTGTTCGAATATTTGTCCCCAATTATGCTACCATTGTCAATCCTATAAACAAGTTACTAAAGAAAGATGAAAATTTGGAATGGACAACATAAATTCAAAAGGATTTCACATAAGTTAAACAAGCCATTACTATTGCCCCTATGCTTGTTAGCCTAGATTTTGATAAGGAGTTTATATTGTATTGTTTTGCCTTGGATGAAACTATTGCTTCTATACTTATTCAGAAAAATCAGAAGCAAGAAGAACTTCCAATTTCTTTCATGAAAAAAACACTACATGATTATGAATTGAATTATTCAATCATTGAAAAACAAGCACTTTCTATAGTCAAATAAATTGCTCATTTCATGACATATATTCTATCAACTCATGTTATTGCTTATGTTCCTCATTCATCGGTTACAATGCTCTTGAATCAACAACTCAGGGAAGGAGGATGGGAAAAATGGCTGGCCAAACTTCAAGAATATGACTTAGAAATCAAACTCTTAAAAGTTGTCAAAGGTCATGGTTTGTGTAAATTCATGACAAGGATTGAAGCTTTAAGAATTCCTCCTCCCAACGGATTTGGTGTTATAGTCCAAAGAACAAGTTTGGATAATTTTAAATGGTATAAAGACATAATATTTTATTTAAAATCTAGTTAGTTTCCTCCCGAAATGTCCTCAAAAGAAAGACGAACTTTGAAAATGAAAACAAATCATTATGTTCCAGTATCCAAAGTATTGTTTAGACAAAATTTTGTTGGTGTATTGCTAAGATGTTTGGAGAATTCAAAATCTAAAGAATTGATTCAAGAATTTCACAATGGGGTTTGTGGAGGACATTTCTCACAAGTTGTAACAACACACAAAATCATTCGGGATGGTTTTTATTGGCCAACTACGTGCAAATATTCTTATGAATTTGTTTGTAAATGAATCCCATGTCAGATGTTCTCAAGAAAAATGAAAATAGTTGCATTGCCACTACAGACAACCATGGAATAACAACCATTTTCTCAATGGGGTTTAGATGTAATTAGTACAATAAATCCTAAATATAGCAAAGACCATTCATATATTATCACAACAAATGGCAAGAAGCTATAGTTCTAAGAAATGCAGATTCTGAACAATTAATTCATTTCTTGAAAGAAAATATTATGTCCAGGTTTGGCGTCTCAGAAAAATTTATAACAAACAATGGCTCAATTTTTATTGGATCAAAATTCACAAAATTCTATGGTGATAATGGAATAATTATGGGACAATCATCCAATTATTACCCTCAGGGAAATGGATTAGCAGAATCAAGAAACAAGACATTGATCTAAATCATCAAGAAAATTATTGAAGCTAACCACAATAATTGGCATAACAAATTGATATATGCACTCTAGGAAAGTCGTCTAACTCCAAAGGATAGTACATGGCATTCTCCGTATACTTTGGTATATGGGAGGGAATCAATATTACCTTTAAATTTTGAATTGAATGCTTTGACATTGATCTTAGATGGTGAGGAAAAAGAAGAAAAGTAACCAATACAGAGAATACATAATGAACTCCTGCAACTCGAAGAACATAGAGAACAAGCAGTATCAGAATTAAATAAAAGGCAAGAAGTGGTAAAGAAATATTTTGATAAAAGCACAACTTCAAAGGATTTTCAAAAAGGTCAGATAGTTTTGTTGTGGAACAAAGCAAAAGAAAAACCATCATTCCATACAATATTAGAAGCTCTTTGGATTGGTCCATATCAAATTGAAAAAGTAATTGGTTATAATCCATACTTACTCAAGGACATGAAGGGAATGATTCAGTTGTTTCCTGTCAATGAACAACTTCTTAAGCATTTTTTCTGATGACTCCTTTGTAAAAACACTTTCTACATAGTTTTTCTTGGTACTCCTTGTAAATATTTTTAGTTTTGTCTTTCTTATTTTCTTTGACTCCATTTTCCTCAATGGAAAAGGATTATGGGTTCTCAGCAACCCGCAGGGGGTTACTTTCCTAAAGTTGGAGCTAGATGTTGATCTACATTCGTGATCAAGTTGGTGTTTTCTCTTAACTACCCATAGGATCGTCCTTATCCTTTTCTTTTATTCTCTTTTCTCTTCTATCAAAAATTTTCCAACACTTGGCCATTCTTCAAGCAATGTGGAGCGGGGGTAGAATAAGTATTGGATTCGCATGTCTGTAGGTTCGCAATACCACATCCTACACTTTACATATCCTACTTTAGAATCATCTATAATGCACATTTCACCTTTTTCATACAGTGGTTTTCACGAAAATGTGGATGATTAGCTACAGATCATCTTTCAACTTTCGTAGGTTTGCAACCCTGCATTCCCCAAATGCACTTCTCACTTTTTTGTTCTCTAAACTGTACCCTTTTCAAGTTTTAAACACTTAACCACTTTTCATAAATGCAGACACAGAGCCACTTACCTCACCATAAACTTATTCTATAGGTTCATAGGTCTTAAGTCTCACATTCTCTGAAACACACATCTTCTTATTCAATCCACAAAATGAACTTTTCAATACTTAACCATATTTCTTGTATCGGTGCAGACCTCCTTACCCTTCTTCATATTCATTTTCGTAAGTCCGTAGGTCCAATCCCGTGTCATACAATTTTCACTTCCCATTTCTCCTTTTACACTTTCATACTTAACACTTTCCATCCGCCACGACATCACATCACCACTTACCATCACATTTATTGTCCCCGCCACATCAACTACCACTTGTGTAAGCATATTGTCATTATTAAATTCACGAAACATTCGTTAAAGCTTACAATAAATTCAAATCTCATGTAATCCAACAATATTAAAAATAATATTTATGATTGATTGAATTATCAGAACAATACACGGTGAAATTAAGTAAAAACAAATATGCCAAGCTGTAAATATCGACAGTAGCGCCACCTTTGTCAAAAGAAGAAAAAAATGTCAAGTAAGAAAAAAAAGTTGTATTGTAGAGATACACTAAACACACTTGGGTGTGTGTATCACGAGTTTCAGTGGTCCATGACATACAATTACAAAAAGTCTCTTTCTTCAGCCGAGAAGAAAAAAAACTTAATCTGGACTTCAGGAATAACATTGGTAGGTTGTGTTTCATAAGTGACAAACTTCAAATAAATTGTTCAATGGTGTGTAGAAAATTTCAACTTTGAGAAAAGGATAATTCATCTTCAGGGACATCAACCTATTTCTATAACTCCTTCATCGTTCTACAAAATGTTATGACTCCCTACACCTACCTTGCAGTTTAAGAATGAAGAAGTTGATGAATTTTTGAAGCAACATAAGGGAGGGGAGAGAGTCTTGAGCAATTATTTGGAGGACCCAACTAGTAACCTCGATGCTTCCAAGATTGGGTAACTTCATTAAAATACCCATATCGAGAATTTGCGTGGTTTTTCACCCACATTGTTGGTCTAGAATCTACCGTGTTTATATCGAGATATGTTATATATGCCCAGCATTATGTTTTGCATGAAAAAGCCATTATAGATTGGGGTTATCTTATTTCAAGTGAAGTTTCCGTCTAATTGAATAACCTTAAAAAGACTTGAAAGTTTTATATGACTTCTTACCTCAGCTTTGCTATTGCGTTTGGCCATGTATTTGAAGACTTGCCGAGGGAAAAACATGTTTATTTTAAATTGGAACCAGTTTATGCATGGTACTCGGTGTTGTACAGACAGAAAGCCAAATACAATTTTTACCCAATTCATAACAATTTCGTTTTAGAATTTAAAAAGTTGATTTTTGGTGAAAATACATCAAGACTATCTCTTGAAGTGACTACCCTTTTCTCTGGGAAAAGAAATTATGAAAATTCTGAACAATTCACTGTCATCAGGTTGTTTGGTAGTGAAGATAATCATTTTATTCTCCCGTTCTATGTATCAAACAAACTATTTGCTGAGGAAATGTGCATGCAATACAAAACTTGGGCCCATTTCTTCTATGATAAGGGGAAAAAACAATTCATACCCCTACAACGGAAAATTGGGGAATTTTTTGTGAAGCACATAACCGCCTTGACGAATTAGAAAGACATCATGAACAATTGGGCTTAAATGAAGCCAAATTTGTTAAAGGTTTTGACTCGAATAACAAATTCACTGCACACATTGAATTGATTGGTTACTCTTCACATTTCACTAAAATTGAACAATTTCAGGAGGGTGGCGGAGATAATCTATTTCTCCATGAAATTGTGACATACCAAGTATCATATGACATGGAATAAATAAAAAAACCAATGAAGGTCACCGATAGCATGGGAGGGAAGTGACGAATCAAAACTCTAATTCACCAACAACATCTCAAAGGAATACTCCATCAAGAATAAAGAATAGGACCAATGGTATGGAGACGAGAAAAACATTAGTTGGAGGGTCAGATGATGGTGGTAACAAATACCCACCTAGGAAAAAGTCTTGAAAAGCCTCATATTGCATATACTTCTGTCAAAGAAAAAATAATACATTAAGTATACTTGAAGTCCAAGAGTCTACATGCAATGGACATAGACGAGCTCATTGAAGAACCTAGTTGGTCTGCACAAAAACTAATGGAAACTAGGGGAATTGAAGATGCCATGATTACTCAAGAACCTGAAATGTTTGAGGAGGAATCTGTTACTTTACACCACGCAACCTACAATCGTGAGTCTAGGAAATTGTTAATGTAAAAAGTGAATACTAAGAATAGAAGGTCATTGAAAAGATGGAAATATTCAATTGACTTTGATGGAGTAGCACCGTAAAAAAATGCAGAGTTCCACGAAGCTACTGGAGAGGCCTTGAAGCAATCCATTGATACTATGAAAAAATAAAACTCAGATATGAAAAAGAGGATAAAGAGTTAGAAGTTGCCCTGATACCAGGACCATTGTTTCCCGAGCCTTTAAATTCAATCCAACCTACATTTGTGTTAGAGAATGTCCCAGAAAGAAAAAAAAATATAAGGGCTCATCAAACTTATTACAAGAAATAAGAAAATATGTTGGTGATGCCATACAAAAGAGAATTGACATAATCGAAGAAATTTGGGAACTTGCCCAAAGTATTGCTAGTTTTTCATCAAGGATACAAAATTTCAAGGAATACCTGCAAAATGACCTAGAAAATGACGAAGGATTTTACAGAGAGGTTGTGAATACATTCTCAGCTAAAGTATTGAGCTTAAGTGAAGCTCACAAAAAGGAACAAAAAATTCCTTCGACTTATTGGATGAAGCAAGTCAATGCATGGTTGCTGAGAAGAATTAAAGAGTTGAAAGAAATGATAAGTGAGACTAATGTTTAAAAAAAAAGTGATTTGTTTCTTGAATTTGTGGATCTTACAAAAGAGCTTGATGGTCCCAATTTATTGATGGATACCGTGATTTTATCAAAAGATTCTTTAAGGGGACAACTTAATTCATTAAAAGTTGTATGGGAAAATGAATTTACCAAAACTATAGAATTTTTTGAAGAGGAAGTTGAAAAATGGTTAGTTTGGTATATCAACGGGAATGATGAAGTTGATGACACGTTGCATCAATTGGAGATGGATCTAAGGGAATTTGAAAATCAATTATTTCAAATTAAAACCAAGAATGAAATAATTGTGGCACCATTAAGGGAATATATTGATGAGTGGTTGGAAAAGGCTTTAATCAGAATTACTGAACCGAAAAATCAAGAAACAATTGCAACAATTATGCCACCTCAACCACAATATGCACCTATAAAAGAAATAACCAAAAACAAGTAAAGGGTTACGAGAACTTTCCATCACAGTGAGTCAAGCAACAACCTTGTTTCCCCTTTCTGTCTTTTTCTTCTACAATCATTTGTCACATTACCTTTTTTTTCCAATATTCTGTGAAAATCAGGCTGACCCTTGATTTTTTCCCTCTTATCTTCTAGGTATTTTCATTTTATGGTCCGCGGGAGCCCAATCCCAATCCTCTTTGAAGGACAAAAACATATATTTTCTTTAAAGACATTTAATTTGTATTGAAAGAATTATATTATTTTTGAGATGTTGAGAGAACTACTTGAGATACTACATTATTTTATTATCAAAGACTTTGATTTGAAGCTTGAGTTTCCAAATTTTTTATCCATCAAAATCTTTTTGGTGTTTAATGGAATGATAATTTAAAGTTCTCTTTTATATGCGGTCCATATTTCTTATCTCTTTACCGTGGATACTTTTTACTGTCTTGATAAATGCTATGATGGAAATGTCAACCTTTTATTTATCATACTTATTTGCTTTACCCACATTGTAAAATAGTGTATAGATGGTTTCTTTTTAAAAGGTTTTTTTATTCCAATCTTAGGTACTATTTTGAATGAGAATGTAGTTTTTAAAAAATATGGTCCTCCTCATATTTTGTTGTATTTTTTTTATAAGTTTATAAGAAAAAGAGGAGATCCGCCTCTCTAAAAACACAGGGGGATTCATATGTCGTGAGGTTGACCTTAAGACGATAAAACAATCCTTTAGATCAACACTTTTGTTAGAGTTTAAGCTATTATTAGGTTTATTTTCAATTTACTAGATAACCATAGCATAAATAGGATCACTGAGAGAAACACAATCACAAGAGACACATCATTTATCCCGGGAAACTCTCATGGGGGAGAAATCCCAACAAAAACTTCCTTAATATAGATAGCCAATACAATGCCAAGAGAATAAACCAAACACTACATAAAGTCCTCTCCCAAGTAATGTGCCTCTCTCTCTCTTCCTTCTTCTCCAACTGCAGCTCCAAACTTGCGCTCTGGATGATCGAATGAGTGAGTGAACAAATGAGGCGTTGGCCTCCTTTATTTATACAATTTGGTAGGTGCTGAAAGGAAGTGTCTTTTCACTGGTAGGGCCGACTTCTCTTTCTGGGTGGTTAGAACCACTTTAATTTATTCTGGGGGATGACTTCTCATTTTTCATATTACAATTAGGGTTTGACCAATCCGCAAAAGGGGATTTGGTCATTTACAATTCCCGACAATCTAATGAATAATACATCAATAATAAATAAAATACTCTTTGAAGTTACAATGTTTCAACACTCCCCCTTAACAAGAAGGGTATTTTACAACAACATTAGGCAAGAGAGAGGGCAACATCATCAACAACATCTGGAACACTGATTGACGTATCTATAAATCATCGAAAGTTTTTCTCATCATCAATATCATCAACAACACAACACAAAGGCTGGAGCATCATCAACATCAGTACTAGACTAAGAGTCTTCAGCATGAAGCTGGCATCACAGTATGAAGATGGCTACACAATATCATCAGCACGAAGTTGGCATCACAATACGAGACTTGCAACACGACATCATTAGTACGAAGTTGGCATCACAACATGAGGCTGACAACACATCATCACAACACGAGGCTGGCACCCATCATCACAACACGAGGCTGACACATCATCACAACACAAGGCTAGCACATCATCAACACGAGGCTGGCATCACAACACTAGGCTGACAACACAACACTACTCCCCCTTTTGAGGGAGGTCCTTACAGAATACACCAAGCTTATCTCGAAAGTGCTCAAAATTTACATGAGATAGAGGCTTGGTAAACACATCAACAACCTGTTCATCTGTGCTAACATACTGGAGCTTTATGGCTCCCCTCTGCACCATATCACAGATGTAATGATACAAATCTCTATGTGTTTTGACTTGTCATGGAACACAAGGTTCTCTCTCATATTTATGCAGCTCTGGTTATCACATAGGATCATGGTTGCTTCCATCTCTAGATCGAATAGGCCTGTCAACAACTTTCGAAGCCATATGGATTCACAACTGGCATAACATGCATCAATGTATTCTGCTTCTTCCGTGCTGAGAGAAATGCTTGATTGCTTCCTACTCTGCCATGAGATCATGGTTGACCCCAGACTGAAACAACATCCTGAAGTTCTCTTCCTGTCAAAGACACTTCCAGCCCAATCTGAATCAGTATAACCACTCAGTCTAAAGTCATGATCTCCATCATAACTGAGACCAAAATATAATGTACCCTTAAGGTACCTCATCACATGTTTTGCAACAACTAGGTGAACACGTCTGGGCTCTACCTGAAACTGACTCAAGGTTTTCACAGTAAAACATATATCTGGCCTGGTGTTCGTCAGATACATCAACGATCCAATGATCTGTTTGTACATCATAGCATCAATCAATTCTGACGAAGTATCAACTAGGAGCTTCAACTTTGTTTCCATGGGTGTATTCATGGACTTGAACTCCAACATATCAAATCTCTTTAGTATTTCAACTACA
>SNQJ01S0143683.1:0-24415 GCA_010110895.2 Picea sitchensis
GTATGAAAAACCCTAGCTTGGATATTATTGTAATAGAGCGCTTCTCGACTGGAGGTTGCCCCCTCGAAGAGGCCTGTGAACATTGCTATCTGATTCAAAGTGCTATTTCTGTTGCTATTTCGTATATCATTTCTGTGTAATGTGAAGATTATGCTGGATATTTTACTGTTATTCTGTCATTTCTATCATTTCGTTTATGTTCTGCATATTTTATATATCTGGTATCTTGCACTGTATGATCAATAAAAATCAAGGCCAACTTTCCAAAAATCTTGGGAAGACAAAAATAAATTCAATATGGATCAGAGGAAGAAGGAGACTAAGCCACCATTCTTCAGAAATAATCGTTAGGGATAGCCAACTTCTAGGGAACACAAAATGATTGAGATAGGGGTTCAAAGGCCAAGGCATCCACCTATTCAATGTTGGGGCTGTAAAGGAGATTATATGTTTAGATATTTCCCTCACAGAGGTGAAAAAGTGAGGATTGTTCACAATGTACAACAAGTTGAAACAATGGAAGACATGGGAAGAAATGTACCAAGTATCTATGCAGCCTTGGAAAACAAGAAAGAAGAGTATCAGTCACATATGATTGAAGTGGAAGGTATGATCAACAACCAAACTATTGCTATTTTAATTGATTCAGAAGCTAGTCATAGTTATACAGATCCTAAGATGGTGGAAAGTTTGAATTTTCCAAGAAGCAAGAATGGAAAATATTGTTTGGTGTAGCTAGCTACTGGAACCAAAAGAAAAGATAATGATATGGTTAAGTCATGTCCTATGGACATGAATGGAATGAAAACCAGGGAATATTTGAACATCTTGCCTTTAGGTTCCTATGACTGTCTAATTGGGATGGATTGGTTGGACCTACATAATTCTATCCTAGACTGTCATAACAAGGCATTTACTTTCTTTGATGAGGAAGGGAACCTAAGGATGGTCCAAGGAATTCCTAGGGCAGTAACCATTAGAGAAATTGCATCATTACGGCTAAAGAAATTTTACAGAAAAGGGTGTCAAATATTTGAAGCACATATGAAAGAGACACCTAAAGACAAGGTGTCAAATATTTAATATTATGCAGTCCTAAAAGAGTTTGAAGACGTGTTTAAGGAAATACTAGGATTACCCCCTAAGAGATACATTGATTTCTCCATTAATCTGATGCCTGGAGCAGCTCCAGTATCCAAGACTCCATACAGGATGAGTACACTAGGATTGAAGGAGTTGCAAATGCAACTTGAAGATCTCCTAAAAAGGGGTATATACACCCAAGTGTGTCACCTTGGGGTGCCCCATTTTTATTTGTGAAGAAGAAGGATGGAACAACGAGACTACGCATTGACTTTAGGCAGTTGAGCAAGGCAACTGTGAAGAAAAAGTATTCTTTGCCAAGGATTGATGACCTCTTTGATCAGTTGAAACATGTAAAAATATTCTTCAGAATTGATCTCAGGTCAGGTTATCATCAAGTAAGAATTAAATAAGAATACATCAGTAAGACTGCTTTCAGAACAAGGTATGGTCATTATGAGTTCACAGTGGTGCCCTTTGGATTATCAAATGCACCAGATGTCTTCATGTGTTTAATGAATGGTATTTTCATAGAATACTTAGATAAGTTTGTCATTGTATTTTTATATGACATTCTTATATATTCTAAGTTGAAGGAAGAGCATGAACAACACTTGAGGATGGTATTACAAGTATTAAGGGAGCATCAGTTGTATGACAAATTGAGCAAGTGCTCATTTTATTAGAGGAAAATTTATTATTTGGGGCATATCATTTCAGAGGAAGGGATATAAGTGGATCTTGAGAAGATAGAATCCATTGGAGGATGGTCAACACCAAAGAATGTGACAGAGGTCATATCATTCATGGGCCTTGTAGGCTACTATAGGATATTTATTTAAGGATTCTCAAAGATTGCACACTCAATCACTTCCTTGCAAAAGAAGGGTGTGAAGTTTCAGTGGACATTGGATTATGAAAAGAGTTTCCAACACTTGAAGCAATTATTAACTAGTTCTCCAATTTTAAGGATTGTAGATCCAAATGAAGACTTCATTGTATGCACAGATGCATGTAAATAAGGACTTGGTGGAGTCCTTGGTCAAAATGGGTTTGTTGTATGTTATGAATCAATGAAGTTCAAGGAACATGAAAGGTAATACGCCACTCATGATTTGGAGTTGGAATCCATAGTGCATGCCTTGAGGAAGTGCAGGAAATACCTCATGGGGAAAAGGTTCAATCTAAGGAAAGACCATAATGGTATGAAATATTTATTTGATCAACCAACTCTAAATGCTAGGCAAAGAAGATGGTTAGAATTTCTTAGTAAATATGACTTTGATATAAAGCATATCAAAGGGAAAGAGAACAAAGAGGTTGATGCACTCAACAGAAGAGTGCATGAGTTGCATGCTACATCCATAAGAATGTACCAATCCATTTTGAAAGATGGAATCATAGAGGCTGCAAAATCAGATTTGCAATACAAGGAATTAGTGGAAAAATTACAACAAGGTATTTTGCAGCAGACAATTGAAGACTATAAGTTAGAAAATGATGAAATTATCATATACAGGGGAAGAATTTATGTACCAAATTCCCAGGAATTGAAAAATATGATATTGAGAGAAATGCATAATGTACCTTATGATGGGCACCCAGGCTACAAAATTATTGCAGTTGTCAAGAGACAATATTATTGGCCAGGAATGAAGAAAGAAGTTGTTGATTTTATTGCCAAATGTTTGGAATGTCAAAAGGTAAAGGTTGAGCATAGACACCCATTTGGTTTGCTACAGCCATTACCCATTTCTGAGTGGAAATGAGAATTTGTAACAATGGATTTCATCACCAAAATTCCCATAAAAAACAAGCAACATGATTCCATCATGGTAGTGGTGGATAAACTTACTAAAGTTGCACATTTTATTCCAGTAAAGCTCACTCACAAGGCAACCAACATTGTTGATGTTTATATGAGATAAATTGCTCGATTACATGGTATACCCAAGACAATTGTGTCTGACAGAGATCCAAAATTTACATCAAATTTTTGTAAGGGATTATTCAAGGGATTTGGAACAAATTTGAATTTTAGCACAACTTATCATCCAGAATCAAATGGACAAACAAAGACGGTCAATCAAGTGATTGAGGATATGTTGAGAATGTATGTGATGGATAAACCATCAAAATGGGAAGACTACCTACACTTAGTAGAGTTTTCTTATAACAATGGGTACCAAACATCTCTAAAGATGAGCCCATTTGAGCTATGGAAGAAGGTGCAACACACCAGTAAGCTGGGATAACCAAGTAGATTGTTATAGCAAGATTTGCCTCATATTATGCAATATTGCACAGAGGGCCTTTTTCCATTTACCTATGTAGACTTATCATCCCTGTTTGATAAATTGATAGCTAAAAATACATATTTTTCCACATGTACGCACCTTGCCTACTATACAACATGCGTATACGTAGGCTACTCCACTACAACCCATGTACATTGGTATTTGTGCCAAAAAATGAAAATTAAATGTTGAGTTTCCAAGTCACGACGAGAGATCTCTTATCCTTGGCCTTCTATATACTAGAAATGTTCTGAATCGTCCCTTCAATTCCATTTGAAGGCTATATATAGGCCAATTCCGAGCTATGGAAAAGAGGAGAAAGAATTCAACTTTGAGAGAAAAGTTACTCTAGAGAAATTACTACTTCATTTTGAGTCCGCATCCCTTTGTCCTTTAAGTCTGAACACAGTGTTCATCCCCCAAGATATTCCCTTATTGATGGAGAACCTCCTTGTCTCCCTTCTATGAGATTTCCTTTGGTGGAGGATTGAAGTGGTGGAGGCCCAGCTAGAATGAACTTAATTTCTTGGTTCTGAACCATGCCAACACAAAAGTCTGTAATGTTTTCACTTCTATTGATCATTTATTAATAGAAATACTCCTTTCCCATCCAATTGATATCGTGCAAATATATGATTAGTATCCATGGACGTATTTGTTATGTTTATTAATGGATTATTCTATCTAATGTGCTAACCTTTTTTACTATCACTATATGCTTTCTTTGCTTGTTTGTTGAGAACCTATTGCAGGTATAAAGTTCTGGGTCGAAGTGCTCAACGATGGACATCATCAAACATATGGACAAGGTAGGCCTCTTTCTTATCTCGCTTGCACATTAGTTTATATAGCATGTTTTTGGGATAGAGTTGATTTCTGCAGTCATACATGTCTGTTGTGGTTTACCCTAGCCATAGAGAGTTTTTCCCTCGTAACAGAATTGGAGACCATACTCAGGATTGATCTTTTTTCTAAGGGTTTGGAGTACTTTTTCTTCTTGCATTTCTCTCTTTCCTTTTTGTTTCTTGTCATATCACTGCTTAACAGTTTTTGTTCACTCTGGATATGCATTTTCAGCCTTTATCCCTTGCCTAGCCTTGTTTTAAAGCATATACACGTCGTTTTCCTTGACAGACATGTACATGCACTGGCTGTCTCACTGCAAGATGCATATATACACTATTTTTTCATGAGCAGTCATGTACAACTTGTTTCCTTGCCTGTTTTCTTGGTATGGTGTTTGCTAGGTGGTATTTGATGTTTGTTGAGCCTTCTTAGGTCTCTATAGTGCCTGTTAAGCGTTTCTAGGATGATAAGAAACCTGTCAAGAGTTGAATTTTTGGGCAGAGTCTTTCTCATCTTTTCATTTTGATTGTCCTTGTACTTTGGGCTGCGTGCTTTTCTTCTTGGTATTTTGCTTGAGTTATTTCTTTTTATACACAGTAGAATTTATATATCATGTTGCTTATTAGTCCATGCGTTTTCTTTTTAGTATATTGAAAATACAAAAAAATAGGCATTTTGCATTTCTTGGAATTTTTTGTCTTTTGAGTCCTTATCATTAGCTTAGCGCATTTAGTGAAAGATTGAAATTTTACTTTAGAATTGTAGAGTTGAAATTGAAAATTGCATTGTTTTTAGAAGCATATCATTCATTGAGAGTTAAAGTTAGGACTTTGCATTATATTCATATTTACTTTTATTGTAGAGTCATAACATTATGATTTTCACTACCATACCTTTTTGAGTAATCACGGCCAATAAAATTTATGCTTTAATTTAAAATTGATTAGTTGCGATTTTATTTTCTAGGGTGCACAAACTAGTCTAGGATTTAGTGCCTTGGAATAGGATTTTGTGAGTAAACTTCTCCAAGGAAATTAAATCAGCATATGTGTCTAAGAACATGATTTGATAATTCCATTGTATAATTGGTAAGATCAGGAGGCTCCACTCACACCGGAGTTAATCACGAGGTCGCGCAAAGTCATTTGAAGGGATATCCCCCGAATAGCTTCCTAGCGTCATAGATATTTCTATGGATCTATTCCTATCTAGGGATCTTGTTAGTACCCTTACCTCTGTGAGAGGTGGTGTTTTCAAGGTTTTGGGATTTTCTACCCTACCCATATGGTGGTTCGGACTTACAACTGCTCGCCTGTGCATCAATTATACAGTGGTTTATTAGTTGCTTGACTTAGCTATCTCATAGGTTACATGCAGGGGTTATTATGTAGGTACCCTAGGTCAAATAAGGGTCAGCCAACACACAACCTTTATGGAGGATTACCTCTCTGGGGGGGTTTGACCGATTGGTTGTTAAGCCCACAAGGGCCCTTGTAACTGATTATGTTATCTCTGATATTTAGCAGGGAGTCTCAAGCCCCTCTTGGGAGAGACATACCTTCTTTATGGAGGGAGGCCACTTGTTGGCATAGGGGCATACCCAGGGTTCAACGCTACAACAATGCACCAACAAAACCCTAACTACCGGCCCTTTCGGAAACACCTGTGAAGCAGATGAAGTCTCACCCGAGGTAGAGGTAGGGAGGGTTGCAAGAATCAGATGTCTACAACCTATCTAGGACAGATATCTATGATTATAATACTTAACAGAGAACTTAGCAGTTAGCATTCATTAGCATTTAACCCTTATTCACATCGCAGGTAAAAACCCTAATTACAGAACAATGCAGTATTCAACAACATCTATCACATCCAATCACTTAGCACATAGAAATAGATCATATCTAGAATTCCTTCTTAACATTAATAAGCACTAGATACTTATATGGTACATTCAGCGTACATAAATGTAACACTAAGCATAAATCTAGCAATCGCCTGAAAACAACCATGACACAGGATATACATTGTTCAACCCCAATGTGGAGACTCGATCCACCAACTCTTCTTCTTCTTCTTTATTATCTTTTTGTCAATCATCTACATGCCTGAGCCAAAACCCCCTCTGCATAGAGACGGGGAGATCTCACGATTGCACCTGCATGAGATCCTCCTTCCATTGATTCACAACACAAAGCCTTTACATAGTCTCTTGTCGCTTCCACTTAGCAGCTTTGCAAGTCTCTGCAGGTATGCAAAAGCCAAATCACATAGATCTCCCCCTCTTACATTGCCTAACTTATCTATTTATACATTAAAAAAATGGGCCTAAGCATGGGTAAACCCATGGGCGGAAATCCCATACTCGCTACATAATCCCAAATACCAAAAAATCCCTAAAAGGGGACAAGATCTGCAATATCACTTTGCCTTGTTCTCGCCTTCAACTTGACTTCTCGAAGTCCCAAATGGGTCCAAATGGGCCAATGTTTCCACAAAGAGCACGGTCAGGGCCAACACCACTTTACCGGTTGCATGCATATTGGTGGTTTGACTTTTTGGTATGCTCTTTGACTACTAGTTGGGCAGGATATATTTTTTATTCTTAGAGTCGTAAGTCATCGTGGAGTCAAACCAACATCCCCACCAATCTCGTCGGTTGTTACAGTTACCACCGGGTTTCAAGTCTTTGCCTTCTAAAAGACATTAGAATTATTAGGCATGGTACACACACACCCACTTTTCTTGTATTCTACATGTATGGTCTTGAATCTAATCTTAGGAACACTAGGAGCCCTTTGAATCCCATACATACTATAGTTAATGGTACCTCTTCGACTCTTTCAACCAAAATGGTTGTAGTGGCGGAGGCACCTATCATTACTATGGCTCGGCCTATAGTTAATGCTAAAGCTCTTGCCTCGAACCCTTTTGGGTCTCTTGGCCACTATAACACCCGGGTTTGAACCCCATTTTAAATAATGTAATACAATGTTGCTTGAGAGGCACGAGTGCTAACTTGATTATTTAAAGGGACAATATGCCCAAGAAATGTAATGTTTTGATCATTATTAATAATAAACACATTGTTTGCTATTTTTAGAATATTTTCTATTTTAGCGGTTTCTAAATTAATCCTGGATTAAGGGATTAGGGTTTGGTATCTACATAATACCTAAAAACATTGTATATATATTGTATGGTGAGTGGTGAAATTTGAGATAATGAACATAAGAAAGGTTTTCAGGTTGAGGGTGTTCGGTATAAATCTTTGTGTACTATGTGAATAAGCCATTGGTTAATTTTTGTTTTTCTTAAGAATCTATGAATCTTCTTTAATTCCTGATTTTAAACATATACATGTTGTATCAGAGCTCATTTTGGCTTCAAAGGGATTCCTTTGTTGATGAGGGTTTGGCTTTCGGTCTTGATAAATCAAGTTTATCTTTGTTCTATGATAAACACGGTTTAGTGGGAGATTTTAGAGTGGTTATTGGAGTGTATAAAGAGGAATGGCGAGATATTCTACAATCAAGATAGATAAGTTCAGGTAAAAAATGAGCTATGGAAGATCAAGATGGAGGACCTTCTTGTATACAAAGTGTAGAATTCCTGCGGGGATCCGATAGATCTGGAATTCTAGTTAAATTGAACATGCAATTTGTTGATGTTCAAGAGATGATAGAAAGTTTTTTCTCCATAAATAAATAGTATATTAGTAAAAATGAATATACATGAGAAATCATCCTCAAAAAGAAGAGAGGGGAGGTGAATATATAGAATTTTCAACATAGAAATTCTAGTCAAAAGCTAGAAATAGCTAAAATAGGTGTCATAAGCTAAGGGAGACCACATGGTTCCACCTAGACCACTAAAGATACATGTCACACACTAATTAATGTCCACAAGAATTAAGTGATACGCATTAGCTCACTTAATCTCACTTAGCCCGACAAGAGAAGTGGTTCCAACTCACTTAACTGACACGAAATAATAGTTACTAATAATAGCGGCAAAATCATTAATTAAGGAATAAATATCTCACTCAAGAGGAGGTGTGCATTCCCCAATAATAGATGATTTTTTCATGGGGAGTTGGAATATGAGTTCATTCTCTAGTTGATGCACTCTCATTGCATCATGCTTGCCGAATAGTCCTTCTAATGTGGTCGAGACCACATCGGGAGTAGTGGATCTACTGGCATGAAAGAGGAGATATTTGGAAATTGATAGTCATATCAGCCCAATTTCTTCATCTAATTTATTGAAATACTTTATCTTCTCTGCTGCAATAGTTGGTTCTTTCTCCATTCCCATTGTTGCAGGTAAAGCCCTTTGCTTTGGAGGAGCGGAGAGATCTTTGTCTTCCATTTGAAGTAATTGAAAGGATTTAGGATGAATGAGTTTTGTGGGTTGAGAGAGATGATCCATTGTTTCTTTTTGTGCCTCTTGATTATCTATACCTAAAAATAAAACCATGTACAATCCACTAGATTCAATCTGGCTCTGATACCATAGAATTCTTGCGAAACCACAGATAGATCTGGGAATTCTAGTTAAGTGAACACACATGCAATTTGTTGATATTCAAAAGATGAGAGAAAATTTTTTCTCCATAAATCAGATAAGTATATTATAAAAAATAAATATACATGAGTAACCATCCTCAAAAATAAGAAAGGAGGTGAATATATAGAATTTCCAACATAGAAATTCTAGTCAAAAAAGCTAGAAATAGCTAAAATAGGTGTCATAAGCTAAGGGAGGCCATGGTTCGACCTATACCACTAAATACACATGTCACACATTCATTAATTTCCACAAGAGTTAATTTATGTGCATTAGCTCACTTAATCTCCTTAGCGGTAGAGAAGTAGTTCCAACTCATAGCCGACAAGAGAAGTAGTTCCAACTCACTTAGCTGACCTGAAATAGTAGTTACTATTAATAATGCTTGGCGAAAATCATTAGTAAAGATAAATCTCTCACTCAAGAGGAGGTGCACATTCCCCAATAGTAGATGAGTTTTTTCATGGGGGAATTTGAATAAATCATGAATAAATCATGAATAAATCAAAAAAAATCAAGAAAATCGAGAAAATCAAGAACGGGGAGTTGAGTCTTGATCTAAAATTAGCAGTTTTTCCTAAAATATAGGGATGAGGGCCCTTCTTATTTATGTGGACAAATTAGGTGAAATAAAGTGTAAATGATGTATTAACCAAGATCTAGGAGTCTAAGCTAGGTATAAACTAATGTAAGTTAGGTATATGCTCCAACACAAAGAACAATGGATCGTTGTGGATAATGGTACATAGCCCTCTTTGATGCTTGGCCTACTAGCACCACGGATGGTGGTACACAAACTACTAGTACAGAAGCTACTAGTACACCACCTACTAGTATGTCAAAACAAGATTGGGAGAATATGGCCAAAAGAGCAGGGTAATATTAGAGCTGCTTGGAAGATTTGGTGTTGTTGAATATCTGGAGAATCTACAGCCAAGGAACTATGGAATAAGATTTGAGGAATTTGTATCAATCAAAGTCCTTGGTAACAAGTTGTTTCTTGAGAAATAAGTTGTATGGTATTATGATGGAAGATGGAAGTGCATTGACGGAGAACATCTAAATGCCTTTAATAGTCTAGTAAGTCAGCAATACATTAATAATGCAGGTGCGAGAAAAGATCGTGTATTACTGTTATGTTCTTTGCTAGACTCTTGGGATAATATGGTTGTAGCAATTGGTGGTACCACTCAATCTACATTGATTATGAGGATGCAATTTCATCCTTGTTATCTACGAAGAGTGATAAGGTGGAAAAGCATGGATAGTCATAGCCTAGATATAACTTTATTTGTAAGAATTAGGTACCCAAGATAGTAATCTGGTAAGCCTTCGAGAATATAAATCTAAAGGTGAATCCCTAGGGTACTCGGAAAAATCTTTGAGGAAATGTTGGAAGTGTGGTAAAACATGGCATTATAAGAAGATTGCAAGTCTAGGAAAGGTTGAAAAACCAAAGGGATGATAGTACCTCTTCCACAAAGGAAAAAACCTTATTTGAAGAAGGAGGTGATGTTTACACGACATATATAGGTACACATGTAGGCGTGATGTATGGTTGATCGACTTAGGTCGCGATCATACCATATGACTCCTCACGAGGAGTGGTTCTCTAATTATAGAAAAATATGATGGTGGTGATGTATTCTAGGAGTATTTCGACAACAAAAATCATGGGACATGGAAGAGTTAAGTTGCTACTAAAATATGGAAGGATTGTAACTCTCATTGGGGTTCTGCACATTACAAAACTGGCCAGGATCCTAATATATGTAATAAAGTTGGATGATGCAAGAGTGAAAACAATGTTTTTGAAAGAAAAAAAAAAAAAAAAAAAAAAAAATGGTGTTGATGAGGGGAGTTGATTGTGGAACTCTGCACAAGTTGTTGGAAAGAAATTATACTAATGGGTGTATTAGCAGGTTTGTTGTCCTTGGCGAGAAAATAAAAGATACAAGACCAATAAGTCCCTACAAAAGAAGACCATGTTGTGGCATCAAATGTGGGGCATATTGGAGAAAAGGGTCTTCAAACACTACACGGTAAAATCATGGTTGAAGGTATGTCTAATTGCACTTTAGATTTTTATTTACGTGAACGTGCATATATGGTAAACATAATCGAGTAAGTTTCCCATCTAGTGCTACAATAGCAAAGGGGATCTTAGAATTATTTTATAGTGATGTGTTTGGACCTATGCATGTTCCATCACTAGATAAGTGCAGTAATATTATGTTTCATTCATAGATGATTTCTCAAGGTACATGGATTTATTTTCTTAGAAAGAAATATAGAGGTATTTGATAAATTTAAAGAGTTTAAGGCCCTGGTAGAAATTCAGATAAGAAAATAAAAGGTATTGAGGACAGATAATAGTGGAAAATTAGGGAAATGAATTGAAGAATTTTTGTAAGAAGTGTGGTATAGAAAGGAAGAGACTACTATGTACCTCCTAACAGAATGGAGTTGCAGAAAGGATGAACAAGACAACGATGGAAAATCAAGAAGCATGCTGGAATTGGTCTTAGAGTTAGGACACAAATTCTAAATGACCCCAGAGTGGGTACAACATGTTACCTAGTCAATCGATCACTTTCATCAATGTTGGATGATAAAAACTCCACACGGTATGGTGAAAAGAAACCCTCTCTTAAACATCTTAGAGTGTTTGGTTGTGTGATGCTTATGTACATGTTCCAAAGAAACATAGGAGTAAGTTGGATAAAAAGAAGTGAAAAGTGTATCTTTATTGGTTATAAAAGATGTGGTGTGAAAAGGTTATAATCTTTGGAACTTGAAACTAAGAAGATTGTTCTGATGAGGAATGTTTTTTTAGAGAGAGGTAAAAGATGTGTCCAAACAAGAATTCCTACCAAGGCAAGGCGAACACGAGAAAATAGGGCTAGAGTTGGACAATGCAAAATCTAAATCATCTAAATAAGATAAAGCATAAGAAGAAGAAGAACCTGCTTTTGATATTTAGGGATAAATTAGAGAGATAGAAGGAAACCAGCAAGGTATAGTCCACATGATTTCCATTTCAATTTTTCTTTATATATTACTAATAATGATCCTAGGACTGTCAGGAAACTGATGGTCGAGAGGATAGTAAACTATGGAAGAGGCCATGGTTGAAGAAATGGATTCCTTAGATAAAGAATGAGGCATGGATATAGTTGATTTGCTAGATGGAAGAAAATGTTGGTAGAAAATGGTTTCTTAAGAAGAAGTTTAATGCAGGAGGTAAAGTGGGGAAATACAAAGCTAGGTTAGTAGCAAAAGGTTATTCAGTGGGAATTGACTTTGGTGAGATTTTCTCTTGTTACTAAGTTAACTTCTATAAGTTTATTTTATATATTGTTGTTTCTTTTGATCTTGAAATTGGAGATGGATGTGAGAATAAAATTTCTACATTTTGGGGATCTGGAAGAAGAAATCATGAAGCGACCAAAGGCTTTGCTGAGTGAAGGGGAAGAAAAGAGTTGGTATGTAAAATAAAGAAGTCACTATATGGTCTAAAGCAATCACCTAGGATGTAGCACCAAAGTTTGACATACATCCTTGGATTGGGATTTCACCTCCTTGATAACAGGAAACTCTGGTTGAATAGGTTGGTAATCACTTCATTTATGTAGTGTTGTATGTTGATGACATGTTGTTGGTAGGAAATAACATCGATGTTGTATCAAGGAGGTAAAATCATAGATACTCCAAATTTGACATGAAGGATCTTGTGTTGCTAACTTCATTATGGGAATGGAAATTAAAAGGTCGTGCAAACGTGAAACTCTAGTTGAATCAAGAAAATATGTTGAGATGATATTGTAGAGGTTAATATGCATGGAAGTAGAAGCCAGTCAAGGTTCCTATTCTTGAAGGTGTAAATTTATCTACATGTGTTGTCCCAGACACGGGAAGAAAGAGGACATGTCCCATGTTCCATTATGCCAATAGGTTATTGATTTGATGTATCACAATAGTGTGCATACTATCATTACATTGCAATGCAGGTAGGAGTTTGGCGAGTATATGTCAAAACCGGGGAAGAAGAATTGGACAGCGATAAAGAGGGTCTTCGGGTTTTTGTGTGGCACTACCAATTATGGGTTGCGATGCAAGGAAGACCAAGGTTGGGCAGTGGTGGAAATACATGGCTTTGTTGATCTGTTGGACGGAGATCTAGGTGGAGAATGTCTACAAGGGTATATGTTTTAACCTATTTGGAAAAGAGCGTGATTGGATGAAAGTTGTAGTGGCACTCTCAACTACAAAGTTGAATACATGGCGACCAATCATGCAAGCAAGGAAGCGATATGGTTACAAATATTGTGTTTAGGTATTGGGTTGATACAACAGGCAGTGAGATAAAGATTGCTTGTGACCCAGTGCAATATTCTGGCAAAGAACCCAACTTATCATTAGAGGCAACATATTGATGTTCAGTATCACTTTGTGAGGAACATGGGCTGAGGAAAATAAGGTGTAGTTGGAAAAGGTTGACACTTTGAAAGATGTTTCATATTCATTGACAAAATCTATGAGAACAAAAAAAGTTCTCCTGGTGTGGGGAGTAACAATGGGCATTGTTTCACTGGATTGTTAACTATATAATCTTGTGGACCCACAGTGCAAAAGAAAACAACAAGTGGGAGAATGTTGGGTATGTGTTATATTCTTTTTCATGTGTGTGTGTGGGTACATCAGATACGACAACTGCGTCACGACAATCCCTCTAGCTAAGGATTTAGCAGTTTCTAAATTAATCCTAGATTTGTGTCTGGTGGTTTTGCTATTTTTAGCGGTTTTATAAATTAATCACAGATTAATGGATTGGGAGGTTTTAGTATCTACAAAATACCTAAAATCATTATATATTGTATGGTGGTGATGAGAAATTTAGAGATAATGAACATGAAAGGTTTTCTCCCAGTTTGGGGTTCCAGTATAAATCTTTGCTATATTGAATAGGCCATTGAATTTAATTTATGTTTCTTGCAGAATCTATATGCATTTCTTTACTTCCACAGGGTTTAAAACTTACAAGTGCAAGATGGCTATAAGAGAGATAGATTACTGGGTGTTGTGGGTGTTGGGAAACCTACTGAGAGCGGAAGGCCCGACTGGTTGGGAACCCAAGCACACTCTGGAACCGTCCTTGTGGATTCCTGACTGGCTCAGCGGTGACACTATTGTTGAGATTTGGAGCGGTAGTGTCTATGGTTAGATTGGGCGATCCTTGGTTTGTAGTCAGTTGGTGTCATCTTTTTATATAGATAAATGCTCTATGCTGTGATATTATTATCGTGTATGAATGTGATACATTTGTGTATTTTAATTATCGTTTAACTAAATATTATATTATGCATTCTTGTTGGATATTGTTGTGCATGTCGTATTTTATTTTATCGTATGTGTTCTTATTAATATGAAAAAGGTATGGTAAGAGAAAGAAAGTCCAAGGCCGGGCCCAGAAGGTAGCATGGCCTAGCCTATGGGTGGCTGAGGATGTTACAGTTTGGTAGAGTTCTGGTTGAAACAAGACGATATGGGTCGGGTTTGTTGGTCAGCGTCTCGTGGTTGAGATCGAATTTCGACCATGAAGTTGAAAATCTCAGGAGGAATGGCATTGCAAAATCTATGCAAGATTTAGAATGTCAAAGTTAAATTTGTAAGGGGAGTTCAAAGTTTTGACCATCGCTGAATTTACAGAACAATTGACCTTTGTAGGATCAGGAGAGATCTTGGATCGTTAGATTGGAGGACAGTTGAACAGGGGTCATCCGATGAAAATATAGCAAGGATTAAGGTCCCAACCATGGATCCCATTGAAGAGAGAGATCAACGGACATGAGGCATTTCAGGGAACCAAGTTTCATGGGAGATAATTCCCCAAGGTGGTCTTGTAATCCAAACCACGGTTTCAGGGTTACATGTCTGGCGTCGAGGAGAATTATGGGGCAAGAGGGTTACTCAAAACCCCGTCGATTCGTGCCCCCACAAATTGAAAGGCAACAAGTGATGTGACATGTTAGGGCTCAAACATAGAAACTCCATATAGATGAAGTAGATCTTGATCGTTGATCACCAAGAGGTACTTTTCAACATACCAATAACTCTGAAGAAATTTATTCGAGAGGTTTTTAGTTGATATATGAAGCTCGAGAAGTGCGGAGAGCGAGCCGAGGTAAATCTTGATCCTCGATCATCGAGAATAGATCTGATCCTACCCGAGATCACCGAGTAATTATCAGCGTTGGATGCGTTCGGTTAATATGGGTCATCTAATCGAAGAGATGGCATAAATTTGTACATTTGGTGAGAGCCAGTAAGCACAGTCATCCCGTTCGAGAGGACCTGTGATCCATGTACTTAAAGGAGGTTTGAAGTTTGAGATTTACAAAACCCGAAGATGCGAAAGGATCTCATCCATTGATGCAATAGAGAGCCATGCATCACCCGGAATCCGGGGCCGGATAAAATCCTGTGGGGCTAGATAAGTTTTGAACTTTGAGATTTCCGGAGTCCCGAATTAAAACATAGTTTCTAGATTTAGGAAGACATGTGGTGCAGATCCGTGAGCTTCAGGTGCGAACTCAAAGCGGAATCTTGTTTGATCTAGAAGGACACATGGTGATAGATTGGTGAGTCCAAGAATGTAAAGTTTGGGAGAATTGGAAGTCTTCTGCTAATTATGAAAACTCCCAAAGTCTCGAAGCTCAATGAGTCGAAGTGATGGAGCATGATGATGTCACCTAGAGGTTATGTGGACTACCGTTTCGAAGTGATGTGGCTTGTTGACGTCACCGGGGATGATGTGGACACATGGGATGTGTTCCCATGTGATCATTTTTAGCATTTGGGTGTGGAAAGGTGAGTTAGGGCGTGACATGTGTCCTTTCGCTGATTGGGCCGTAATGCACTTCTATTTCATACGTGGTGAAAGATCATGAGAGATCGAAGGCCCAGGAACTCGGGGAAACATGTGATAGGTTGCATTGGGTCAAAACTCTGAGAGCACAAATTCGGAGTAGATATTGATCGTTGATTCTAGAGGACACGCGTCGAAGGATCATTGAATTTAGGTGAAATCACTCCAGATAAAGTGTAGGAGGAAGTTTGAAACTTCCAAAGCCCGAAGGCAGGCGATTCTGGCGTGATGCAATGGGAGGACGCCTTCGGCAGATCGCGAACTCGGTCGCGTTAAGGGAGGAGTCAAAGAGGAAAAGTTAGAGACTCTGGCATGCACGTAGTCCCGAAGTGGATCTCGATCTTTGTCTTGAATGAAATATGAGGACCATTGATTTGGTTTTGGTTGGAAGTTCTGAATTCCCGAAACTATGGATGAGACAAGCACTTTTTCAGCTAAGCAGAGGGTCATAGTCATGGTCATATGCGATTGAGGAAGCGAAGGGAGAGGAGGGAGAAAGGGATGAATTGGATTGTCTTCGAGACAGAAAGGTGTTAAGGAAGTATTTAGCCACAGTTTATAGTCGTGGTCCTTGCCGAGGCGGTTTGAAGAAAGTTCTTACTTAGCAGGATGAGATTCTGTGTTAGCCAAGGGTAACATGACACTGTTATTTTTGAAGTATGGGGATATGATCTCCACCCAGGGATAACATGACACTGTTATTTTTGAAGTATGGGGATATGATCTCCATGAAAAAAAAAGGAAAAATACCTATAGCATGGTTTGGAAATTTTGTTTATCATATGCATAATTCTAAAAAAATGGTCACTTGTAGATTTTGCAGAATTAAGGGGCTTAAGAACATCAGCTCAGCATGCATATTGAGGAAATGGAAGAAGGTGAGGGAGCCTCCAGTCATGATAAGGAGGCCGAATACCACAATACAAGAGTTGGTAATGCAGAGACAAAGTCCATTGGATGCAAGGGAAAAGGAGAACAAGAAACGTTAATAGAAATGGTAAGAATCCTGAAGATGAAAGTGCGAAGCTACAAAGAAGACAATGAGAGACTAATGAGAGAGAAAAGTTAGATAAATGCTTAAGTGTTGCAGAGCTTAAATTAGTTTAAGAGACAAATGAAGAGGGGATCAAAATCAAGACAAGAGGAAGAAGGTAGGTGCCATGAAAGAAGGGATGATCGTGGAAGAGTTGGTTATTCTAGAAGTGCTAGAAGAGCTCATGGACACCACTCACCTCCTTACTCAGAAATAAAGTTTTATGCAGCGGATGATCCCATAAGCAGTCCAGAGGTGTCTCCTGTCAGACACCAAATAAGGAAACAATAGGTAGATAGTTTTCAAGGAGAGTTGAGGAGGCTCAAGCCACCTTCCTTTAGGGGTGAAAGAGAAAGGGAACATGATGTTGAAGCATGGTTTCTTGGGATCATGATATATTTTTAGTTTCATAACTATTCATCCAACCTAGAAGCCAAGATTTCCACCTACCATTTACACGAGAAAGATGCAATGTGGTGGGACCAATTGAAGCAAGTGGAACATGTTAATGAAAGTAGGATCACTTGGAAACAATTCAAGAAGTAATTCCAGAAGGAGTACTTCTCAGAGAATTTATATCACAAGAAAATGTAGGAGTTCTTTGAACTCAGGTTGGGAAGCATGACTATGACAGAGTACGAGAAGAAGTTCTTGGGATTGTTAAAATATGTCAGGTTCATTGGTGATGAGAAAGTAAAAATACAGAGATTTCTAGGTGGATTTCCAACCTTTTATAAGGAAAATATCAAGTATGATGAACCCAATACCTTGACTGAGGCCATCAATAAGGCCAAATACCTATATGAGAAAGGCTAGGGAAGATAATCCTTGCAGAAATCTTTGAAGGAAAAGAAGAATGCGAAGTTTGATTAGAGGAGGAAAGGATTCAAACCTCCCTTCAATAGGAATGAGCCTAATAGAAATCATCAAGATCAGTATCCTAAGGGGGAATTAAATAAAGAAGAATCCTTGGGAAAAAGGGGAAGACCACCAATCTAATGTTGGGGTTGCAAGGAATATCACCTGTACAAGGATTTCCCACACAGAAAGGACAGATTGAAGACTGTGCACAACATCCAAGAGGCTACAACTGTTGAAGATATGGGAAGAATCTATGCATCTTTAAACGATCGACAAGCAGAGTATCAATCCAATATGATTGAGGTGGAAAGTAAGATCATAAATTAGCCTATTTCTATTTTGATTTATTCAAGATAAATTGATTGCTAAATTGATCCTGAGATAGTGTATAGATTACATTTGGAGAAAAGTAAACTTGGAAAAGCAAGTTTGGTTCAGATAGCCACTAAAACCAAAAGAAGAATCCATGATATGGTCAGAAGTTTTTCCATAAGTCTTAATGGAATGAATACTAGTATGGATCTAACTATCATATCATTGGGGTCTTATGATATCCTGATTGGAATGAATTGGTTGGACAAGCATCATGTTGTCCTAGATTTTCATAACAAGACATTTACATGTCTTGATGGAAATGGAAAATAGAGCACTATGAAAGGAGCTCCAAGCCCATCTCTATAAGGGAGATTTCAACCTTATAGCTCAAAATATTTTTTAGGAAAGGATGTCAATTGTATGAAGCTCATATGGAAGAGCCAGATAATACAAAGGGGCCAAGACTTGAAGATTTCTTGGTACTATAAGAATTTGAAGATGTATTCCAAGAAATACCAGAAGAGATAGATTTCTCAATTGATTTAGTGCCAGGAGTTGCCCCGGCATCAAAAACACCTTACAGAATGAGCACACCAGAGTTAAAAGAATTACAAATGCACTTGGAGGAGTTGTTGAAGGAAGGGTACATACGTCCAAGGGTTTCACTTTGGGGAGCACCAATACATTTTTTCAAAAAGAAGGATGGAACCTTGAGGATGTGTATTGACTTCCGACAGCTGAACAAGTACACCATAAAGAAAAAGTATCCTCTACCCTGAATTGATGACCTCGTTGATAAGCTAAGAGGAGAAAATATATTTTCAAAGATTGACCTGAGGGAAGGATACCATTAGGTAAGAATCAAGGAAGAAGACATTCATAAGATAGCCTTAAGGACCAGGTATGGGAATTATGAATTTGTAGTGGTGCCATTTGGACTGACCAATGCACCAAATGTCTTCATGTGCTTAATGAATGGCATATTCAGAAATTATTTGGACAAGTATATCATAGTATTCCTGCATGACATACTTATCTATTCTAAGTCTGAAGAGGAACATGAACATCACTTAGGACTGGTATTGCAAGTACTAAGAGAACATCAATTGTATGACAAGTTGAGTAAGTGTTCCTTCTATCAAAAGAAGATCCATTATTTGGGACACATTATTTCAGAGTGGGTCATAGCCATAGATCCATAGAAGATCGAAGCCATTAGAGGATGGCCAACACCCAGAAATGTGTCAGACGTCAGATATTTTATGGGATTAGTCGGCTACTACAGAAGGTTCATAGTAGGGCTCCCTAAGATTGTTCATCCCATCACTTCCTTGCAAAAGAAGGGAACTAAATTTCAATGGACACTCAAGTGTGAAAAGAATTTTAATCTGTTGAAGGAATTACTTACTAGTGCACCTATGTTAAATATTTTTGACCTGGATGAAAGTTTTGTGGTATGTAAAAACACGTGTAAGGAAGGACTTGGGGGAGTCCTAAAGCAAAATGGACATGTCATTGAATATGAGTCTAGAAATCTTAAGGAACATGAGATGAACTATGCCACTGATGACTTGGAACTTGTTGCCATTGTTCACACCTTGAGGATGTGGAGGAATTATTTCATGGGGAAGAAATTCGAATTAAGGATATACCACATTGGCATGAAGTATCTTTTGAATAGCCGACCTTGAATGCTAGGAAAACAAGATGGATGGAATTTTTAAGTGAATATGACTTCGATATCAGGCATATCAAGGGAAAGGAGAATAAATTTGTCGATGCACTTAGTAGGAGAATGCATCTCATGCATGCTACTGCTGTCAGTATGCATCAGTCAGACTTGAAGAGCATAATTTTAGATGATCTTGTTACAGATCAACATTACCTACAGGTAAAGGAAAAATTACAGTAAGGAGATGTACAATAGAAAATAAAGGAGTATGAGATAAAGGAAGATGGATTACTCAGGCATAAAAATAGAATCTATGTTCCTAGTTCTGGAGAACTGAGGAATTTGGTACTGAAGGAAATGCATGATGTTCCTTATGCTGAACATCCTAGTTACTAGAAAACAATTACAACAGTAATAAGCCAGTTCTTTTGGCTGGGAATGAAGAAGGATGATGTTGATTACATCACTCGATGTATGGAATGTCAAAAGGTGAAGGTTGAGCATAGGCACCCAATGGGTTTGCTGCATCCATTGCCAATTCCAAAGAAGAAATGGGAAGTGATCACCATGGATTTCATCACAGGATTACCCAAAATGAATAAGCAACATGATTCCATCATGGTGGTGGTTGAAAAATTAACAAAGGATTCTCATTTTGTGCCTGTGAAGACAACACATACATCGGCTAATATTGCAGAAATTTTCATGAAGGAAATTTCTAGGTTGCATGGGATACCTAGGACAATTGTCTCAGACAGAGATACAAAGCTTACCTCCAATTTCCGGAGGGTAATGTTTAAAGGATTTGGCACAAATCTAAACTTTAGCACCATGTATCATCCCCATACAGATGGGAAAATAGAGAGGGTCAATTGAATAATTGAAGACATGATGAGAATGTATGTGATGGATAAGCCATCTAAGTGGGAAGATTACTTACACTTGGTCGAGTTTGCATATAATAATGGGTATCAATCTTCATTGAGAATGAGCCCATTTGAAGCCTTGTATGGTAGGAAATACAATACTCCATTGAGTTGGGACAACCTAGCAGATAGAGTGGCACTTGGGCTGGAGTTGCTTAATGACATGGAAGACCAGGTGTTCAAGATCAAGCAAAATTTAAGCGCAGCTCAGGATAGATAGAGAGTCTATGCAGACAAGAACAAGACAGCTAGAGAATTTAAAGTAGGGGAGCATGTACTTTTGAAAGTGAAGCCCAAGAAAATCTCTTTCAAATTGGGTAGTCGTACAAAGCTGGCAGCCAGATTCTGTGGTCCATTTGAGATATTGGACAGAATAGGGCCAGTTGCATACATGCYTGCATTGTCTRCTTCCAAGAATGTGCGTAATGTATTTCATGTATCTTTACTAAAGAAATATGTACATGATCCTAACCATGTTATTGATTGGCATCTGATTCAGGTAGGGATGGAGGGATACTTTTAGGTTAAACCAGTACAGGCATTGAACAAAAAGGTAAAAATGCTTCAGAATCGAGTTATAGAACTGGTAAACATTCAGTGAGCCTACTACGGTCCTTAAAATGATACCTAGGAGCATGAATATGCCATGTGGGAGAGTACCCGCATATTTTTGAATAAAATTGAGATTTTGATCTCTATTTTGTATATGCACTGAGGGCAGTGCCAAAATAAGGGGGGGGGGGGATGTAACACCCCATGTTTCAAACTAGCATTTTAAATAATGTATTGTTACAATGCTGAGAGGCCTGAGTGCCAAAAAATTTATTAAAGGGGCAATATGCCCAAGAAATGTAATGTTTTGATCATTATTAATAATAAACACATCGATGGCTGCTAGACGAACAAGGAATAGAGTTATACGGGGCTATGATTCCACAAGAGAGGGGGATTGAGGGACTAAGTGTTTATTCCTATGTTAACTACACATTTTTTCTAAGGGAGGGGATCAGTTACGTGAGCTTATTGGGGAAGTCCAGGAGGTTCTTGATTTCCCCATAGAGTTACTTAAACCTACCTCCAGTCTGATGGGGGGGTTGGACTAATGGATTATTCGTTGATTTCTTGTACGTTCACTCATTTCCCTCACACACTTGCATGCACCCACTTACCCATTCATTGATCCATCCTCATTCACATCTTTCCTTGGGAAAGGGATCCGAACTGTTGAAGAATTAGCCACGAGATAGTTGGTTTTAGTGGTCGTTGGTATGATCCAGCCATGACCTAAGGCTTGCATGGTCTGAGATGCGTTGGAAAGTGACCAAAGTTGCTGATAGCTACGAGTCTTGAGAGTTCCAACATTAAGATTTTCGACCAGTTGCGTTGGAGGCCCGAATAAGGAGAAGGGTTTCTGGAGGGGTTGCGTGGCAGAGAAGGGTGGAGGTCCATTCTATGGGGTGGTGCAAGTTGGGTACAAGAGAGTTGGGTACTTGAATTGTTGTGGGTGTTGGGAAACTTGTGAGATCCTAAGAGATGACTGGTTTGGGAACCCAAGCACACTCTGGAACTGTCCTTGTGGATTCATAGCCCTAGCTCCGGGGTGACACTACTATTGATATTTGGAGCAGTGATGTCTACGATTGGGTGGACCATCCTTGGTCTGTAGCCAGTTGGTGTCATCTTTTTATAAAGATAAGTTCTCTCTGTTTGGATATTATTATCTGTGTATGAATGTATTCCGATGTGTATTTTAATTATCGTTTAACTAAATCTTAGGTTATGCATGCTTGCTGGATATTGTTGTGCATGTCATCTTTTATTTTATCTTATGTGTTCTTATTAATGAAAGAAGGTATCGGTAAGATAAATAAGTCCAAGGGTGGGCCTGAAGGTATCATTCCCTGGCATGTGGGTGGCTGGGGATGTTACATCCACTCACTGGGTTATAATGTTCAGTCCATCCCTATGTTACAGCCACTCACCGGGTTATAATGATAGCATTGGACTTGGGGGCACTACACCTCCTTACACTCCTTTTTCATTTGGTGGTTCTCATATCCCTCAAACGACTCCTGATATAGGAGGTATTCCTGCTTTTAACCCCTGGTCTAATCCTATTACTTCTGGGTGGAACAACCAACCTGGCAGACAAGATTCGACTCAAGTTCCGTTCTATACCCCTACCTCCTCGGTGTTGATTTCAACCAATACATTTGGCATGAAAAATACACTTCTATCCTATGGATTCCCATCTGGAGGAGGTCAATTTCACACTTTGGGAAACCCCCAACCTGGATCTAATCTAGCTGGGGGGAATTTCTATAACCCCCAGCCCAGATCCAATCCGGTTTGGGGAAATTTTTATAACCCTCAAAAAAAAAATCCCGCTGGAATTATGCCCAACCAACCTTTTATGAGTCAGCCCAGAGGAGGGCCTTATAATCACAGACATGGTTATGGTTCTTACTAGAATCTTAGATGGGTTGCAGTTCCGCATGCACAATCTTTCCCGAGAGTTTGGGGGCCAGATGTCGCAACCCCATCTCCCTTTTCTGGCCATTCTTAATCTCCCATATTTGTCTAATTTAATGAATGACCCTATGATTCATGATCCTACATGGCCCCCTGTCGCCACCAAATTTCCTTCGAACATCCCAAAGTTCAAAGGTAAGAATGGGGAGGATTCTGGTGATCACATGACTACCTTTCACCTTTGGTGCTCATCAAATTCCCTTAATGACGATTCTATTAGATTAATATTGTTTCAATGCACTCTCATTGGAGTTACTATGAAATTGTATATTGAGCTACCTAGGGGGGCATATGGGAACTTTAATCACTTGGTGACGGTCTTCCTTAACCACTTCCAATTTCCCATTCATTATGATGTTGGCCTCAAACTTTTGTCGACTTTACGCCTGGATACAACCACTCATATCTTGGATCATATCCAAGAGTGGCATAGAAGGAAGAGGTTTATTAAGACTCCTATACCCCCATACTTTCTTTTAGAATGGTTCCTTAAGTCTTTGCATGCTTCTATCTCGAAGGACATTGCTACTTTCGGGGTTACCACTGAGGAAGAATCTATATTTAGAGCCCAACAATTAGATTTGATATATGCTCAGTCTGGGATGTTATACCACCTTCTTCCAGACCCACTGCGGTCAACTTACGACCCTAGACAAAATCCAAGAACTCATGCAGATGGTATTGTAGATTCCGCCAATGTAAGATCCATAGACTCGATGACAAGCCATTTGAAATATTTGTCTCTAAACGAGTCTGTTGGAGGGCCACCTTCGTCTATGTCATACAACCCCACTCAGTCAGCGGATGTACATTCCATGCAATCATTGGCCAACCCAAATGGTAACCAACAACCAGGAGGGAATAAGAAGAAAAGTCGAAATAATCGTAAGGGTGGGGAAAATGGTAATAAACCCAAGGACAATGATAATAATCGAAAGATGAATAATAATGTTGGAGAGGGAAAGAAAGGAATATGTAAGGTGAAGTTTCCATGTAAACTTTGTACCAGTGATCACTTTACCCATTTATGCCCCAAACTTGTGGAAGCTACAAGGCTATTATCTCTACCACCCACCATGCTGATGAATTCAATTCCACATAACCAACACTTGGCCTCGAGCTCTTCGAACGTCGAAAATGTGGCTAGTGGGAGTCAAAACCCATCGTCACAATATGGTGACAGTTTGTGTATCAATATGGTTGATGTGAAAGTTAATGTAGACACTCTCTCTCGATATTATATCTCTTCACAAGCTAATCCTGGTCTATAATCTCCTCCTCCTCCTCTCGAGACAAACTTACAGATTGAAAAACTAGAGCCACCACCTCCTATTCTGAAAGGAGTACTCAAGT
>SNQJ01S0143684.1:0-14135 GCA_010110895.2 Picea sitchensis
TTTACTTAAATTTAACTTGTACGCAAATTGTTATGTAGATTTAAATTGTTATGCAAATTGTTTTGGAAAATGTTATTTCATTTATCAAAATCTGGGAATGAATATGCGTGAGTAAGCAAATTTTTAGTAAGTTTTAAATTTCCTCTCTGTTTTAATTTATGGTAGCTTAAATGAAATCTTGGTTGTTACAAGCCCATAAAGGACAAGTCTAAGTGGAGTGAAAGGTGGAAAGAGATGCCTTCTAAGTCAAGTGATTGTTGCCCCACAGGTATAGTCCTTCTCCAGATGATTTTACCTGCCCGAGACAAAAGAAAAAACACTTTCCAATGATATATGTTTGTTGGACTAGCAATTTAAGTTTTATATCCCTAATTTGAAGCAGTAAATGACAATTTATATCCGAAAATAAAAGATCTAAATCAGCATACAAAGATCTAAACTAGTTAAGTAAATCAGCATCAAGATTAGCAATTAATATAGGTTGAAAATGGCACTTAAGAAGAAAGAGAAGATGGTTGTTATAAACATGTATTTCTACATAAAATTGTAGCCTTATGGCTATAGCATTCAATGGAACGCAACAACAAAATCAACCATGGAAAAGTGCCAAGAACTAGCCCAAAAGGTGTGCCCTAGTTAGTAGAGTAAGTAAGCAAAATTTAGGAGCTAGTCTAGGGTTAGTTTAGGAGTTATGACTAGTAGTTTATCTAGGTTAGATCAGACCTAATGGCTGTAGGTTAGGGTTTGTAACAGAAAGAAAGGTAATGGGAGAGAGGGGACATGCTAGTAGGGGAAGACTCCTCTCAATGAGGCCAACCGACTTCAAGCAAGAAACCTTTCAAAGGATCAAAAATTGTGTTTCCCAAGGCAATGATTTTATATCTCCAATGCAAAAAAGTATGAATAGTGCCTTTACTATTGGGTTAATGGAGTCAAATAAACAAAGAGCTAGAGAGGCTACCTCCTTGGGGGTACAATCCCTTTTACTTTCCAAGGCAAGTTTCTCTAACTAGGGTTTAAGCTAAGAGGGTGTGTGCCCTTATACTTCTCTTAGAAAACCCTTGTATAATCAATGAGATGAAGCATAAAATGATGAAGACTATGGTGGGGGTGTATGCCCTTATACTTCCCACCTAGATCCTAGCATAACAATACTTGACTTGAAAAAATGATAGCATAGTATTAAAATACCATACCAAGATCAAGAGAAATGCCAAGATAATCCACCATAAAAGCTAGAAAACATCATCCAAGGCTAGTGCTAGACTTCCACCAACCATTCATCAATATATAGCCATAAATAAGATCTAAAAGAGACAATCTTACAAAATATAGCGAAAATTTTAGACCAATACTTCTCACAATGAGAGAGAGTTATGATAAAAATGAGATCTTATGATCTCTATTTATACAAAATGTAGATAACATAGTTTGTACACATACTTTAGGGTAAAACACAATATTAGGGGTTAACAACCCTAATATTTCCCCTTTTTACAAAATAATATTAAACAATTCCTTTAAAATTTCACTTTTGCACAAATAAAACCCTAATTTAGGACTTCACCATTTTAGGGGACGTTTTGCCACTTTAAGGAAGTTGTTGGTGTTGGAGAAGCATGGGTATGCCTCCAAAGGCCACATGTCAAGAATATAAGAACTCTCATCATGGTAAAGACCCTATTCTACTCAAAACATCCATGTGTCAAAAGAGTGGCACCTCACCCCATGCCCTAGCCCCAAAAGCATGATGTCATGCTAAAAAAGAGGATGTTTTTCCCCTCCTGGGAAAATCGTTTAGCAAGTGAGGGTTGGGCTATGTCATCCAAGTCATCATCAAGGCCTTCCAAGTCTGATCTTTCTCATCCGGCATGTGGGCCCCTGGCATCCAACCTGTGGGTTTGTAGCCCCATGGAAACCCAAGCTAGTCTTGTTCTCCCAAAATTTTCCACCAACTAGGTCCTGCAAAGACAAATGAGTACGCCCTCCAAGGATATAAAGTCATAACATCATGATAAGTGAATCCAATCAATAAATAATCTATCTAAGCATGCGCATCGAATATCACCATATCAAACAATTAACAGCTCAAAGACACTATGTGACGTGTCAAATATGAATATGGGAGGGTTGACGAGGTGTTCTATTGGGTAGATCTTTCCCTCGGTCAAGGAGAGTTTCCAATAGATCCCTCTCTAATCCATGTAAAGTGGATGAATTGGTTGGGGTCAAGACTCAATGGGAATAAGGGTCATGACATACAAGGGGTCATAGTGTCTCATTCATGGGTTCCTTTGTAGAGGGCGTGTGGTACCTTCGTCCGCAATGCACTTTTTCCAATCCCATCAATTGTCGTTTATCTTTATTTCTTTATTTTCTTTCAATATAGCATGAGGCGAGATTAAAGGTCATTGCCCTAGTGTGGTGACCAGGTGATGGCAATGTCACCCACAAACACCTAATGGAAATGAGAAGGTTGGCTTGTGATGAGACCCCCTTTCTCTCAGCCATGCAACTGAGAGCCATTACCCTGGTTTGGTGACCAGATGATGGTAATTTCATACCACTAGATATTCATGGATGCGATAGCTCGGCTCGTGATGAGACCTCCTATCCTTCAACTAACCTTTTAAGCATTCTTTATTATATTGTGGATCCCCTTTACTAAAAAATAAGTGTTTAATTTCTTTCTTGGGTGATCTCTCGGCAAAGCATCTGGAAGGTTTATATAAGGATTTTATCTTTTACCCAACATCAACCCCTCTGAGCCTTCAGCCCCTTCTTCCCATAGAATGAGAGACAACCCCTTCTTTGGGTCAATACACCCTAAAATGCTAAGAGATAAGGAAATGGAGGGGAATAATGATGGAAAGTGGTAAGTATCGTTGAAAATGGTACAATGGCTCGTTAAGGGATTTCCCAGTAGCAAACCCATCCCCAAGGAAAACCACTTACTAGGGAACAATGTCAACCACCAAGGTGAAGCATGGAAAAAGGAATAATGTCCAAGCATATATCATGAAATCTAGAGAAATATAAGATACAACATAATCAAATGGCTTAAATATTGAAATGATTCTCACCATAATATTGACTTGTACCTCATGGAGCAAGGCCCACTTCTGTCTGGAAGCCAGCTGGTGTGGTGGATGTCATCTATAAAAATGTGACCATCTGTGGTGGTGAATGGGTTTTCTATCTGTGAAAAATGGTACTATTGGTCATGTAACCTCTCGAAAAACTATATATGCAACATGAGGGCCTCGAGATATGATCTCCTTAGTTATCCTCAAAATGGGGATAACATCTAGCTCCTACTTGGGGACATGTGCTCATTTTAGAGTGCGTGAGAACCGCAACATCTCTTGGTAGACATGTGCCTACAATGAAACATCAAACTGTCAAGTGCAGGATGGACTACTCATCCTTGTTCTCATATGATCACAATCAAAACCAACTAAGTTGGAAAAAGAAAATTTTGACATTTTTTTTAATAAATTCTAAGCTAAGCATGAAATCTATAATGCAAGTAGAGAAAAATGAAAATGAAATGCACCTAAACTAGTATGAGCAATCAAGATGCAAATGTAGGGAATCAATATGACTTACCTACTTACTTGGGGCCTTGGGCCTTGAATATCACGTGCTAGATGATGTCAAGTGAAGTCATACAACCAGTGCAACCATTCGATCATCTCATCAAAGTATCTCCCCCCATGTTGAATCATATAATACAAAAAATATAAGTTAAGCACATAATAATGATGAGTATAAACATAAATATATTCGATCATGAAATAAAACTCATGATGATGGGTGGGAGAGAGGAAATCCTACTGGAAATTGAATCCATCAGCCCGATCATCTTTCCTGAAAGTGTAGCCACGAGACTGATCAATCCATCTCTAAAGGGGGATACTATATGTAGACGAAGGCTCATGTTCATCCGTGCATAAATACCCACTACGTGTTGAGGGATGAGAGGAAATGAGAGATCGGAAGAATATTTCATGGTCTCTTGGAGAAGAGGGTAAGAGGTAAGGAAAATTCTTAGGTGTAGAAAAACATCGCCTCTTCCCCTATGAAGCTCCATGGAAATCTTCAATATGAGAATACTTCAACTTTGAAGACTGAATCTCTAAGTGCTCTGAGGTGGCCATGTCCTGGTATTCCTCAGAATATGAGAAAAATGGTTGGAATTCCTCATAAAACAAATATGCATCGACAAAAGGGTATGTATTAAACGATGAATGAAAATCATGTTGCGATAAGTCATCCTCGAAAGGGAAGAAAAAATCTATAACCATGTCATCACTAGGCTGCCAAACATTTGAATCATACGTGCATGGAAGCCAGTCCTCTAAATATGACATTTCAATCCATTCTTCTTGAGAGCTACCCTCAATGTCATAAATGGGATCTCTATCAATGATGAAATCATCTACGTCTCCCAACCTATATGAAATCATCAACGTGTTCGTCAACTATATCTGAGGGTTGTTCCATGAATTCATCTGTATCATAGGAGTTGATCACTTCCTCACAAGACTGGATAACTTCATTTTATTCAAAAGGGAAATCAAATAACAAAGTCTCATTCAGGCCTTCTGCAAGAGAAACTTCATGGAGATCATTTTTGCAGTTTTCTTCATTTCCACAGTCGTGGAACAATGCATAATCAAATTTCTCAAAAGGATTATAACTCATCATGTTCTCTTCTTGATGTGGTGGAGGAGCAAAGGTCTGAATGTCCTCATCAATTGGAAGAGAAGATACTTCATCTTCATCATATGTCTCATCTATATCTTCTTCAATATTTTCTTCATATATTGTCTCATCATCGATCGGAAAACCTTCTCGGCAAAGAGTGTGTTTGAGCTTTAGAAAAGCATCTTGCAAACTTTGAGTAGCTGACCGATATTGCCTAAGAAATTCTTCAATGAGCTTTACAGAAGAAGGGATACTCTTTGAATCACATGAGTGTGCAATCCAATCCCTTTGACTTGATTCTAGTGAAGACACAAAAAAATTCATCAGCACATATTCATGAAGAACATCTAAGCATGAAGCATAATTCATATAATTGGCAACATGGGTGACTGTTAGAGCTGGATCACCGTCAAATTTGGGGCAATTTTCTCTCCATTATGTTGGACAATGATTTGGATATCTAGGGACATTATAAACATCAAGAGAAGGATAAACCTTATGGAATTCCCATGGTAAGTCACGTGAGGCCATGGTTCCATCACTTAGGGTAATACCTCAATGGATTCGCCAGATGAGCTCAAGGCTCACCAAAGGATGGAAAAGGATAAGAAAAAAGTGGGTTCTAGGAAGGTGGAGTCACCAAATGAGCTTCAATATGATCTCATCAAGAAGGGTGGAAAGGGAACATCCCTTGGGTGGAGTCTCCAAGCAAGCTAAGGGAAAGGATTTGGGATAGCCTACCAAAGTGTCATTAGGGTATGAAGAAGATTCAAAATATTGCCCAGCAGCAGTGCCAAAATGTTATAGCGCAAGTTGTAGGTTGGGAAAAGCCCGACCTAACCACAAAACAAGTGCTACTACTTGGGAATCCAACACCCAATGTCACCTTGATGTAGGTCTCGCACTTCAAGGGTGACTATGCCACTCTAGGGAGGTGATATGGATGACCCTAGGGGGATTGAGATGGAGATGGAGAGAAATGGAAGTGAAGCCCCTAAAGGTCAATTCTAAGTGGAGTGAAAGGTGGGAAGAGATGACTTGTAAGTCAAGTGATTGTTTCCCCACAGGTATAGTACTTCTCCAGATGATTGTACCTACCCGAGACACAAGAAAAAACACTTTACAATGATATATGTTAGTTGGATCAGCAAGTTAAGCTTGTTGTCCCTAATTTGCAGTAGTAAATGACATTTTATATCAGAAAATAAAAGATCTAAATCAACATACAAATATCTAAACCAGTTAAGTAAATCATGTTGGAGTTACTTCCCACACACCTAAGATTTTTTTTTCCTAAGGTTTTTCCTATGTTTATTAGTCATTATTCAGTATCCTATATTTTAGGAAGAATATTCCTCTAGGGAGAATATTATCTTCAGTTTTCACTTCAGTTTGATCAGTTGAGTGGAGTCTAGATGCTACATTGGGATTATCACCATGCAGCATTGGTATCATCGACAGCTAATGCGCATTGTCCTTGGGATCATCACTAGACTAGAGCATTACCCATGATTCCCTGATATCCTCCTCACTTCACTATGTTTCAGTCAGTTAACTAAAGACTGATAGACCAGTTAACTCAACTAGGTGGTAGTTCACTCTCATAACTACCCGAGAGAGTAGACTAGGTGGTAGTTTACTCCTGTAACTGTTGGTGTGTGTCCAGATCACTCTAGACCACCACTATGGTGCATTGGCTTCTCCTCCAATGTGCATTGGTTGAGATATACAAAGTATATCATGTGTAAATTATCATTCATTCATTTGGTTAATGAGAATTCTTCCATTCTTTTTCTCCTGCTTCTCTTTTCTTCTATTTTCTCTGCAATTGTGTATGTCAATCCCAGCTATATCTATTATGTGTAGGTTCAACACATTTACAAGGTATCAGAGTCAAGGGTCTGCTAGGGAAAATACACACCAAATTAGTTTTGCAGGTACCGAAGATTGAAGACAGTAGAAAAATGGAATTCCCAAAAGAATTCATTCTTACACCTTACAACGTATTTGCATGGAAGGAGAATATGATCATGCATCTTCTAAGCAGAGGATTGTACAAGTTAACCATGAACACAGAGATAGAACCAACATTAGCCAAAATCCAAGTATATAAATCAAATGGATGAAGCATTCAGAACAATTTGCAGACTCATTTCTCATGATCTCCTCTTTCACATGTCTTCCTGTAAAACCCCCAATGAATCTTGGACCACCATGGAAGGGATTTTTGGAAAATAGGATGAGATGAGGGGTCACATGCTCGAGGTGGAATTTCTCACATTGAATTCAAAAAGATTTGAAAATATCCAATATTTCTTTACAAAATATAAGGATTTATTGTCACAACTCAAGGCTTGCGGGGTTGATAAATCTAAGGAGGAGAAACAAATGGTTCTCACCATTCTCTCCAAACTTGGTCCTAAATTCTCAGTATTTGTATTCACATTCCATTCAGACAAATTCTCCTCTGGAGCCACTTGGAAGATGCCTTCTCTTGAGGAATTTATTGAATATTTAACAGAAGAGCAAACCAAGCTCATCAACATGGGAAAAGTCAAAGGCCCAAAGGCGCATGCACTTATTGTGCAATATATCAGTGGTCATCAGTATCAAAAATATAAAGATAAATACAAAAGGAAAGCTCATGCAAATCCAAAGAAGGAAGGATACTCAAAACCCTTCAACGATGCCTCTGGATCCAAAGGTGGAAAGGGAAGAAAAAGGGAGAAATGCACATACTTCCATAAAGGATTCCATCCAGAATCTGCATGTAGGCATAAATAGATATATCTAATGACCCAAATACTTCAGAAAAACAACCTTGGAGATCGCATCCCTGAGGGTGCCAAGAAAAAGAAGCCAGGAGATCAGAATCCCAAGAAAGACAATTCTAGCCATGCCTTGATTGCCATCCACTCCTCTCCCAATGCTTGTATCGTAGATTCAAGAGAACCACACCACATGTCTTCCACAAAAGAGGTTTATTCTTCATTGGATGCATGCAAAGGTCCTCCTATTCTAATGGGGGGCAAATCTCTAATCGAGGTCACCAACAAAGGAAGGATTGAACTCACAAACGTAAGATTTGATAATGTGTTGCACGTTCCCAAACTTTTCATCAATATTCTCTTCGTGTATCAGATGAAAAATTATGGTACCGGAAAGAAATTCATATTCACACCTGATGCAGTGGATATCTATGACATGCAAACCAATTCCATGGTTGCTACCAATGAGGTAAAACTTCAATCTAGGCTTGACATGTTTTTTGAATTTATTGAACCAGATTTTTCTTTACTGCTTACCCATGTTGATGAAAGCAGTAGGATATGGAACGAAAGGTTTGGGCACTTAAATTTCATATATATACAACATCTTAGTAAGAAAGTATTGGTTGATGGTCTACCAGACATCCATTTCTCCAAAGGAATCTGTGAGGGATGTGTTCTTGGAAAACGCCCTCAAGAGATATTCAACAAAGGAAAGACTCAGAGAGCTTCCTCTCCTTTAGATCTGATCCATTGACCTCATGGGCCCTTTTCCGCATCCATCAATAAGCAAAGTGAGGTATGTGCTCATTTTTGTTGATGATTTCTCATGATTCACATGGATTTACTTTCTCAGGCAAAAATTAGAGGTCTTTCAGCACCTCAAAGATTTCAAAGCCCTGATTGAGACACAGTAAGGAAAGAAAATAAAAATCCTCCGAACCGATAATGGGGGAGAGTATGTCAACCATGAGATACAGAATCTTTCCCATGAGGCAGGGATTCAATTTTAGCATACAGTTCCCTATACTCCGTAGCAAAATGGAGTTGTTGAGTGGAAAAATCAATCTCTAAAAGAGATGGCATCTTGCATGCTACATGCAAAGTCACTTCCACAAATATTATGGGCCGAAGCACTTAATTGTGAAACCTACATCCAAAACATATGTCCTCATAGATTTGTCAAGGATAAGACCCCCTACGAGGCTTGGAGCGGCCTCAAACCGGAAGTGACCCACTTTTGTATTTTCGGTTCATGTGCATGGGCCTGGATTCCCTATGAAAAGAGGAATGCACTTGATCCATAGAGCACAGAGTGTATCTTTGTTGGATACCCTGATGGTGTGAAGGGATACAGACTTATTGATCTTTCCTCGAACCAACTCATCATTGAGCAAAGTTTCCAATTTGAGGAAAGTGTCTCGCATGTACCTCAACAGCCGCATGCAGACACCTTTGTTATTCCACTTGTGAGAGATGATGAGAATGCACATGCTAACTCTTCTTCAGATGAGAGTTCTGATTCAAAGGATTCAAATGATCCAAATATAGAGTCACTACATTCATATGCAAAGTCGGTGCATGCAGATGAAAATGTAGAGCAAGAGTCGAGGCCTAAGTGGGCTCAGACTACTCTTCAATATGTAGGGGATCTTGTTGGGGATCCAACTGATACTAGGAGGAATCAATCTGATTTCGAGGAGCCTCCTCTTTCACTCACTACCACTAAACTGTTTCCACCCAGACATATTTTCTTGGTTCAGTTTGCAGATCCACAGTCTTATGGCGAGGCTGCTAGAAATCCCTTTTGGGAATCCACCATTCAGGATTAGTACAACTCCCTCATCGAGAACCAGACTTGGGATTTGGTTCCCCTTCCTTATGGAAGGAAACTTGTTAGGTGCAGATGGGTCTATAGGACCAATAGCATAGCAGATGGAAAGATTAGAAGATACAAAGCCAGGCTAGTTGCCAAAGGCTTTCAGTAGGTGCATGGCATTGACTATGATGTGACTTTCGCTCCAGTAGAAAAGATGGATTCCATATGTTTGGCACTTGCCATTGCAAAATCCAAGGGATGGGAATTCCATCAGATGGACATGAAGAATGTATTTCTTAACAACGATCTCTCTGAGGAGATCTATATGGAGAAGCCCTGGGGATTTATGCAGGATTCCTATTTGGTCTGTCGACTGAAGAAGTCTCTTTATGGCCTCAAGCAGTCTCCGAGGGTATGGTATGCCAAGATGGACTCCTACCTGTTTTCACAGAACTTTGTACGTTGTAATTCAGACCCGAATGTTTGCATTCCCAGGACCACTGACTCACTTCTAATCCTAGTTTTGTATGTTGATGATTTGTTGATCACCAGATGCTTGGTTTCAGTGATTGTTGGAGTCAAGAGGATTATGCATGATAGGTTCTTGATGACAGAAATGGGTCTGCTACACTTCTTCCTTGGACTCGATATTAGTTAGGATGCATCAGGAATGAAACTGTCTGAGACCAAGTATGAAGGAGATCTCCTTGAGAGATTTCACATGACAAACTACAAGTATGCTCTGATTCCTTTCCGATCGGGAGTCAAACTTGAGGATGGAATGAACACTCCACTGGTCGAAAACACACTGTACAGACAGCTAGTGGGGAGCTTGTTGTATCTCAGACACTCCATACCAGACCTCTCTTATGTAGTTCCCGCAATATCTAGGTTCATGCAGGAGATGCATGGGCTACATTGGAAGGATGCAAAGTGTATCCTTCGATACATAAAAGGCACCATCACCTTTTGGATTCATTATTCAGCAGAATCTACATTGGACCTCATCGGGTTCACTGATTCTTACTGGTTTGGTGATAGCATTGATCGCAAGTCCACATCTGGTTACTCACACAGTCTTGGTTTTGGGCCTATCTATTGGTCGAGCAAGAAGAAGGTTGTTATTTCTCTATCTTCAGTCGAGGCAGAGTATAGAGGGGTAGTTAAAATAACTGTTAGTAATAATTGTGGTATCAGGATTTCAAAGGGTAAGAGAGCCGAGACCTTTTGAGTCTCAAAAGACTGATGGGATCCTAGCCGTTGACCTTGGCAGGACACGCGTCAGACATCAGAAGGAGAGTCAGGATTTCAGTCCATCGGAGGATCGGAGTTTCTGAAGGCAGGGAAATATTACATGAGTAAATCGTGATGCACGATTGCCCAACTGAATCAGAGCCGTTTGTCAGCTGAAGCATGTGGCAAGAGATCCTGCAGAGTCTGGGATCGGGGAACTGAAAGTCCCATGCACATGATAGCGGGAATCGCAATATCCCGATACCCGATTTCCTGACGGAGCTACGGATCGTAGTGGAGGACAGGTGTCAGAAGGACAATCCTTATAGGGAGATAGCGCCAAGTGGCATCGACATATCACAAGCTTGGAGGTTCGTGGGTTAGAGCTACAAATATTTGCATGCAGAATTGCGAGATCGCGAGAAGCAATATATTGGCAATCGTCGGATTAGCGTGTGGGACCGCAAGAGCAAGTGGATTACAGGTGGCAGGCTATCGCTAGTCCAGAGGATGCATGCTCGTGTCTTCGTGAACACCGAAACTCCGATGGAGGGTTTAAGCTATGGTCACATGGAGACTGGTCACATGGATCTTGTTCTAGCCGATAGGGGCTAGCTCCTAGGAGGAGGAGCTCATCGCACATCGGGATATCGGAGATCCCGAAGGCAAGGAGTTTTTGCATCTTAAACTCGCGAACCCCGAAACCTCAGAACCTCACCACATACCTCCATCGCCTATCCCTGGCCGCCATGTCCCATTCTCGTAGCATGCCAAATCACCCCTGCCTGATCACCGTCCATTCACCGCTCCATGTCAAGTCCTCCAGTCACCATGACGGCCTCCACGTCCACTCGCTAGTCCTACCACGATTTCTCCAAACAAGATCCAAATAGCAGAATATGAAAGTTTCTATGTCCTGTAGGTACAGAGTCGGCCAGGGCCTTCCTCGATCCCAATGAATCAGTTATTGCAGCAGTTGAGGGTGGTTGGACATCGTTTCCACCATAAATGGAAAGTCCAGAAATGACTGTAAGCGGGTCATTTCATTCACAGGTCCTTTGGAACGTGATTGCGTCTGACTGAAGTCCATGAACGTCCAGAGACTGCAGGAGCAGTGAACACGCAGGAGAAATGCCATCAATGCAATGTCTCGAATTGGCTTCTATGGGTTTTGCTCTAAGTATTTAGAGGGGATTTCTCACATTTTTTAGGGATCGATGGTTGAGGAGAGCTCCCAGTTGTAAAGTTTTAATGAAGCACTGTTATTCTGGTTATGTATGAGCTTTGGATACTTCTTGCCTTATGAATGCCAGTTTCTTTCATGTCTTTGTTTACACTGTGTTAGAGCAGCTCGGAATTGGAGGATCCAGTCGAGCTGTAGCTATTATAGGATGATGTTGTAATGGATCACTGTAATAGTTACGGAGCCTCTAATCGGTTTCTGTGATTCCTTTAACGCTGAATGACTTGGAATTGGAGGATCTAGTCAAGTCCCCTTTTCAGTTTCTTGAAGCCCTGAACCAGGAGGATCCTGCTTTCAGAGTTTTTCCCCTACAAACCGCTGCAAGCCTGATGCCCAAAGTTGTTTGTTCACTTTCTCCTAAGTCTTCCACCTGTTCATCTTTAAATCAACCCACTGGCTGAAGTTGGGATTCCAGACCTCCTTCGTTCTTTACGTACCAGACTCGGTCCCTGAGTTAGAGTGATACCTCCTAGAGCCATTATCTCCATTTGATCACCCTTTATAAACAAATCGTGACATTAAACTGATGGGTGTCGAGCTCTGCTCCTGCAAGCAATCCAGGAGTGACTTCCGACGCTAACATTTCTGGCGCCGTTGTCGGGGACAGAATTGAAGATTTTCCCTGGGTAGAACAACATTTACCCTCTGAATCCGAAGGTGCATAGGATTATCAGAGCCTTTCAGATTGCTAAGTTTGCACCTGGCGACTCCATTGTGACGACTCCGCTGGGGAGAACCTGCTCTGTTAATTGTGGCTTTCAGAGGCAGGCATACGTGGTCTCACCCACAGCTGCCTCTAGCTATGCCCAAAACAAATCCAGAGGTGATGCTCAGAAAGGGAAAGGCCTCCGAAGAAGAAGCATCCCTCACCAAACCAGGTAATCCACCATATCCTTCTGTTGGAGCTCCTTTTTCTCCTCCTCAGTTATTTGATAGGCCTGTCTCTGCAGTTTCCCATTTTTTAAATTTTGGGAGTGTTCCTGTTGAGTTTTCCTCTCCTGGTCTGGGACCAGAGGGACAAGACTTTGTCACTCCCCTCTCCCCTGAAGCTATACCTTGGAGTAGACCCAGGGCTGCAGAATATTTCCCCACTCCTGCACAAGGAGGAGCACCTACTGACTTGAGCTCGGTAGCCTGTTCCTTGAATCACCTCTTGTTTCCCACCCCACTCTCAGATTTATTCCCGCTAGCCCCTTCGTGAACTCCTTCTCCTCCGAGTTCTCCTAACATCCCTATGGATGGTGCTAATCCCCCTCTGAATAGAATGGATGCCATAGTCGCTTCCAGATACGCTCCCTTAGTTCTTCCCCATCCTATGAATCCTCTCCATGCTGGAGATTACCTGAAATACATGCCCAAGTTCACTGGGGAAGGAGCCATAACTGCCAAAGAGCACCTGGTTTCTTTCTACAATTATGCAGACAACCTCAATATTGAAAATGAAGATGTCTGGATGAGAGTTTTTGTCCAGAGCCTGGATGGTGAAGTGAGGAAGTGGTTTAGAGGATTGGCCCCAGTATCTATTGCTGGGATTGAGGCTCTGGATAAATCTTTCCTAAGGCAGTGGGGAGATAGGAAGGATTTCATGTATTACATGACTGAGTTTGGGTATCTGAAGAAGATGGAAGGAGAGTCGGTCTCTGACTTCTCCAAAAGATTCAATAAAATGTATAATAAGATTCCTGCAGAGATAAAGCCCTCAGAAGCCTCTGCCCAAATTTCCTATGATGGTGCATTTGACCCTGATTTCTGCCTTTTGTTGAGAGAAAGAAGATCCACCTCCTTATCCCAAATGCAATATGCAGCCATAGAAGTGGAATCCAATGTATTAGCAGCTGATAGACTGAGGAACAAGGCCGACGCGAACAGAAGAAAAGGAAGGTCAGAAGCCTCAACTTCTGGATCATTGGCACCTCACCCTCAAGTGGATGAACTGACCAAGATGGTGAAGTATTTGTTTGCAGAGATGGAGAGGATGAGGATGGAAGGGAGGAAGGCATATAAAGGCCCTCAAATCACTAAAAACAAGGGAGGTTTCAAGAGGCCAAATAATTTTACTCCTTCGAATGTGTAGAAAGAGAAGGGAAGAGACAGAGAAGACCAGAAGATTCAGGCCCCTTTTCAAAACAATTTTGTGACCGAGGGGGGAGAAAGAGAATCATAAGAGCTTGATCCTAAAATCCACTACATTGGAGACACTCCTCCTTTTCCTCATCTCACTCAATCTGCATATGAGGAGTCTCTCATGGACAGCCAGTTGAATGAGCTAAGCAAGGGAGACAAGGCTTGTGGCGGTCGAGGCAGGTACAACCTAAGGTCTGATAAAAAGACAACGACGCCTGATATTCCTGAGCAGTCTAGT
>SNQJ01S0143684.1:14145-25450 GCA_010110895.2 Picea sitchensis
GGGGAACCTTGCAGATGGACCTCACATATGCTACTATCCCAGTGTTCGGAGGAGAACATAGAAGGCTATATAGGGAAGCCCAGTTGGCCTATATAATCAGTGATGAAGCTAACCCCACCAATCATCCCATCTTTTCCTTGGACATTGATTTAGGCTCCAGTTTACTGCAGCTCACCCACGCCCCGGAGCTACCTCTGAGACTCAGAAAACAACCCATTGTTTCCCCTGAAGTTCCTCTCTCCATCACCCTAATCTGGAAAATGTTTTTTGATGGAGCCTGTTCCCGAGAAGGCACTGGAGCTGGAGTAGTTTTTGTTTCACCTGCTCAGGAAACCATATCTCTGTCATACAAATTAGAATTTGAAGCTACCAACAATGTGGCAGAGTATGAGGCTCTTGTTCTGGGACTAAGAGCTGCGAGGGAAATGGGAATTCAGGAAGTAGCAATGTTCGGTGATGCAGAGTTGGTGGTTCAGCAGGTCAAGAATGCTTACCAAGCTAAGCATCCTCAACTCAGGAGTTACAGGAATGAGGTATGGGACCTTGTTGACAGTTTCTTCTCAGCATTTAATATTTCTTTCATCCCAAGAGAGGAGAACACCTTGGCAGATTCATTGGCCGCATCGGCTAGCAATTTCAAAGTACCTCTGCCACCCAAATCCAGATATGATGTAGAAGTAAAACACAGACCCTCCATACCTGACAACATCAAATATTGGAAGGTATTCAAGGACGATCTAGAAATCAAGAAATTCTTGGAGACTGTTGAGGAATTTTCAGAAATGCACATAGACCAAGATGTCGTCTCAGAGGAAAATCCCGATGGGGGTAATCTTCTGAACAAGATTGCAGGGCGTGACATTGTACAGCTGCCCAACAACCATATTCCCAGGTGACTCGTTCCTTTGGAAAGGCTCTTTGATAGTAACGATGTGTCGGTAAAAGGAAAGGTTTCGGAGGAGGACGCTAATACTATTCAGTGCAACATTGGAACCGAGAGTGAGCCCAAGTATGTCAAATTGTCAAAGGGTCTGACAGAGGAACAGAGGTCTGAATACAGTGCACTTTTGAGCAAATTCGTTGATGTGTTTCCTTGGACCTACGAAGACCTCAAAACCTATGACACCTCAGTCATAGAGCATAGAATTCCATTAAAAGAGGAGGAAAATCCATTCAGGCAAAAGCTGAGACAGATCAATCCCATGTTGCTGCCTATCATGGAGAGAGAAGTGAAGAAGTTGCTTCAAGCTCAGATCATCGTACCACTAAGATATTCAGAATGGGTGGGCAACTTGGTGCCAGTAAGGAAAACGAATGGAGAGATCCATCTCTGTGTAGACTTCATAAATTTGAACAGGAGATCACGAAAGGATAACTACCCCTTGCCAAATATGGAACACATACTGCAGAGGGTAACGGGAGCTTCCAGGATGTCCATGATTGATGGTTTCTCTGGCTACAACCAGGTCTCTGTTCTTCCTGAAGACAGGGAGAAGACAACATTCACCACTCCATGGGGCACATTCATGTATGCCAAGATGCCATTTGGACTTATGAATGCAGGGGCGACATTCCAGCGTGCCATGGACATAGCTTTCGTTGGGGAAAGGGATAAATTTGTGGTCATTTATCTGGATGACATCACAGTATTTTCAAAATATGATGAAGAACATCGTCGCCATCTCAGGAAGGTTTTCTTGAAATGTAGAAAGTTTGGCATTTCATTAAACCCCAAAAAATCTCTATTCGCCATGAAGGAGGGAAAGTTGCTAGGCCACATAGTATCAGTAGAAGGAGTCAGAATTGATCCCAGCAGAGTTGAGGCGATACAAGCCTTATCAATCCCAAGGTCTAGGAAAGAGGTCCAATCTTTCCTTGGTAAGATTAATTTTCTAAGGAGGTTTGTGCCTAACTTTGTTGAGGAGGTAAAGCTTATAACATCCATGCTAAAGAAAGAGAATGAAGTAAGGTGGACCCCTCAATCACGACATTCCTTTGAACAAATCAAGAAGGCCCTGACTGAAGTTCCTGTGCTTATCAGTCCTCACTACTCAAAGGACTTTCTTATTTTCTCCTTCGCCTCACCTGACACAGTGGCTTCTATTCTATTACAGACAAATGACCGCGGGTTAGAGCATCCTATTGCCTATTTCAGCCGAGCCTTGAGAGATGTCGAAGTTAGGTATGATGCTATGGAGAAGCAGGCCTATGCCCTAGTAAAATCTCTCAAATCTTTTAGAACCTACATATTGCAGTCAAGGATCATCGCCTATGTCCCCTCGGCTACTGTTAAAGATATTCTTATTCAGCCTGACATAGACGGGAGAAGGAGTAAATGGATAGCCAAAATCCTGGAGTTCGACCTGGAAGTAAGGCCCACCAAATTGATCAAAGGGCAAGGTTTAGCCAAGCTGTTGGCTAAAGTAAATTGCCAAGCTTTGGGGATAAGTTTCATCAACGAATGCTCAGGTATTTATCAGGATCGGCTATCTGACATAGGCCATCAAAAGGAGCCCCCATTGGCTCAATGTCCTTGGTATAAGGATGTCATATACTTTTTGTAGGAGCTGTGGCCTCCAGACGGCCTGCAAAGAAGCAAAGAAAGAACTCTAAAGCTCAAAGCAGTCAGATACTGCTTGATCGACCAGGTGTTATATTGGAAAGACCCGCTGGGGGTGATTTTAAAATGCATAAGCCCACCAGAGGCTGAGAGGATCGTGGTTGAATTTCACAGCGGCCTGTGTGGAGGGCACCACTTCTGGAGAGCCACAGCCCACAAAGTACTCAGGGCTGGATACTACTGGCCTACCATGTTCACTGATGTCTGTAAGAGGGTCAGAGCCTGCATCAATTGTCAAAAAATTGCAGGAAAGAAGCATCTCAGGTCTCTGCCGTTAAAACCGGTGGTGGTTTCAGGGCCTTTCCAGCAGTGGGGCTTAGATTTCATTGGAGAAATTCACCCTCCCTCCAGTGGGTAGCATAGGTGGATCCTGACTGGTACAGATTTCTTTACCAAGTGGATTGAAGCTATTCCCACCAAGAGTGCTTCCCACAAGGTAATCATCGGATTCTTGGAGGACCTCATCACAAGGTTCGGATGTCCAAATAAGATTGTCACCGATAATGCAGCTGCTTTCGGGTCTGAGCCATTAGCCAGGTTATGTGAGCAGTTCGGGATTAAGTTGATTCACTCCACCCCATATTATCCACAGGGCAATGGTTTGGCAGAGTCCTCCAACAAAAGTTTAATAAGAATCATCAAAAGGTTGTTGGAAGACAACCAAAGGGCTTGGAACTCGAAGCTTAAATTCACCCTATGGGCGGATCGGATGACTACAAAGAGAGCTATAGGCCTCTTCCCTTTCCAGTTAGTCTACGGAGCTAAAGTTGTCTTCCCTTCTCAACTAGCCATCCCTGTAGAGAAATTCCTCCAGGACCATCAGGAGGAGCCTGATGACATGATCAGAAGGATTCATCAGCTAGTAGAGGTCCAGCATGCTAGGGAGCAGACAGTGGGCAGGATTCAGGACCATCAGCAGAAGATCAAGCAAGTATTCAATAAGAAGGCCAAGAAGGGGCGGTTCCAGGTAGGAGACCTGGTACTAAAATGGGATGCTCCTAAACAAGATAAGGGCAAACACAGCAAGTTTGAAGCCCTGTGGATTGGGCCTTTCAGAATCTCTGAGGTTTTCTCAAACAACACATACAGGTTGCGAGATTTGGAAGGTGAAGAAGTTTTCAGCGGCCCAGTAAATGGGCATTTCCTGAAAAAATGTTTTGTTTGAGTCTCAGATGACTCTTTGTTTGTAAATACTGTCCTTTGTTTTTAGTCCATTTTCATTTTTATTTTTGCGGCCTAATAAAGACTCCACAGCCCAACGGAAGGACGACCGGAACTGCAAAAGGAGTTCTTAGAGCATCGCAGGGACGACTCTATCCCCCATGGAGCCTAATGTTAGTAACAATTGTGGTATCGGGATTTCAAAGGGTAAGAGAGCCGAGACCTTTTGAGTCTAGAAAGACCGATGGGATCCTAGCCATTGACCTTGGCAGGACACGCGTCAGACATCAAAAGGAGAGTCGGGATTTGAGTCCATCGGAGGATCAGAGTTTCTGGAGGCAGGGAACTCTTACATGAGTAAATTGTGATGCACGATTGCCTGACTGAATCAGAGCCGTCTGTCAGCTGAAGCACGTGGCGAGAGATCCTGCAGAGTCGAGGATCGGGGAACTGAAAGTCCCATGCACATGATAGCGGGAATCGCGATATCTCGATACCCGATTTCCCGACGGAGCTACGGATCGTAGTGGAGGACAAGTGTCAGAAGGACAATCCTTGTAGGGAGACAGCGCCAAGTGGCATCGACATATCGCAAGCTCAGAGGTTCGTGGGTTAGAGCTACAAAGATTTGCATGCAGAATTTCAAGATCGCGAGAAGCGATATCTTGGCAATCGTCGGATTAGCGTGTGGGACCGCAAGAGCAAGTGGATTACAGGTGGCAGGTTGTCGCTAGTCTGGAGGATGCATTCTCATGTCTTCGTGAATTCCGAAACTCTGATGGAGGGTTTAAGCTACGGTCACATGGAGACTGGTCACATGGATCTTGTTCTAGCCGATAGGGGCTAGCTCCTAGGAGGAGGAGCTCATCGCACATCGGGATATCGGAGATCCCGGAGGCAAGGAGTTTTTGCATCTTAAACTCGTGAACCCCAAAACCTCGGAACCTCACCACATACCTCCATCACCTATCCCTGGCCACCATGTCCCATTCAAGTAGCATGCCAAATCACCCCTGCCTGATCACCATCCATTCACTGCTCCATGTCAAGTCCTCCAGTCACCATGACGGCCTCCACGTCCACTCGCTAGTCCTACCATGATTTCTCCAAACAAGATACAAATAACAGAATATGAAATTTTCTATGTCCTATAGGTACAGAGTCGGTCGGGGCCTTCCCCGATCCCAATGAATCAGTTATTGCAGCAGTTGAGGGTGGTTGGACATCGTTTCCACCATAAATGGAAAGTCCAGAAATGATTGTAAGCGGGTCATTTCATTCACAGGTCCTTTGGAACGTGATTGTGTCTGACTGAAGTCCATGAACGTCCAGAGATTGCAGGAGCAGTGAACACGCAGGTGAAATGCCATCAATGCAATGTCTTGAATTGGCTTCTATGGGTTTTTCTCTAAGTATTTAGAGGGGATTTCTCACATTTTGTAGGGATCGATGGTTGAGCAGAGCTCCCAGTTGTAAAGTTTTAATGAAGCACTTTTATTCTGGTTATGTATGATCTTTGGAGACTTCTTTCCTTATGAATGCCACTTTCTTTCATTGTAGTATAGTGGTGAGTAATCCCTCCTGTCACGCGGGTGACCCGGGTTCGATCCCCGACAACGACGCCAGAAATGTTAGCGTCGAAAGTCACTCCTGGATTGCTTGCAGGAGCAGAGCCCGACACCCATCATTTTAATGTCACGATTTGTTTATAAAGGGTGATCAAATGGAGATAATGGCTCTAGGAGGTATCACTCTAACTCAGGGACCGAGTCTGGTACGTAAAGAACGAAGGAGGTCTGGAATCCCAACTTCAGCCAGTGGGTTGATTTAAAGATGAATAGGTGGAAGACTTAGGAGAAAGTGAACAAACAGCTTTGGGCATCAGGCTTGCAGCGGTTTGTAGGGGAAAAACTCTGAAAGCAGGATCCTCCTGGTTCAGGGCTTCAAGAAACTAAAAAGGGGACTTGACTGGATCCTCCAATTCCAAGTCATTCAGCGTTAAAGGAATCACAGAAACTAATTAGAGGCTCTGTAACTATTACAGTGATCCATTACAACATCATCCTATAATAGCTACATCTCGACTAGATCCTCCAATTCCGAGCTGCTCTAACACAGTGTAAACAAAGACATGAAAGAAACTGGAATTCACAAGGCAAGAAGTCTCCAAAGCTCATACATAACTAGAATAACAGTGCTTCATTAAAACTTTACAACTGGGAGCTCTGCCCAACCATCGATCCCTACAAAATGTGAGAAATCCCCTCTAAATACTTAGAGCAAAACCCATAGAAGCCAATTCGAGACATTGCATTGATGGCATTTCGCCTGCGTGTTCACTGCTCCTGCAGTCTCTGGACATTCGTGGACTTCAGTCAGATGCAATCGCATTCCAAAGGACCTGTGAATGAAATGACCCGCTTACAGTCATTTCTGGACTTTCCATTTATGGTGGAAATGATGTCCAACCACCCTCAACTGCTACAATAACTGATTCATTGGGATCGGGGAAGGCCCTGGCCGACTCTGTACCTACAGGACATAGAAACTTTCATATTCTGCTATTTGGATCTTGTTTGGAGAAATCATGGTAGGACTAGCGAGTGGATGTGGAGGCCGTCATGGTGACTGGAGGACTTGACACGGAGCGGTGAATGGACGGTGATCAGGCAGGGGTGATTTGGCATGCTACAGGAATGGGACATGGCGGCCAGGGATAGGCGATGGAGGTATGTGGTGAGGTTCTAAGGTTTTGGGGTTCGTGAGTTTAAGATGCATGAACTCCTTGCCTCCGGGATCTCTGATATCCCGATGTGCGATGAGCTCCTCCTCCTAGGAGCTATCCCCTATCGGCTAGAACAAGATCCATGTGACCAGTCTCTGTGTGACCATAGCTTAAACCCTCCATCGGATTTTTTGCATTCACAAAGACACGAGCATGCATCCTCCAGACTAGCGACAGCCTGCCACCTGTAATCCACTTGCTCTTGCGGTCCCACACGCTAATCCGGTGATTGCCAAGATATCGCTTCTCGCGATCTCGCAATTCTGCATGCAAATATTTGTATCTCTAACCCACGAACCTCCAAGCTTGCGATATGCCGATGCCACTTGGCGCTGTCTCCCTACAAGGATTTCCCTTTTGACACCTATCCTCCACTATGATCCGTAGCTCCGTCGGGAAATCGGGTATCGTGATATCGCGATTCCCGCTGTCATGTGCATGGGACTTTCAGTTCCCTGATCCCCGACTCTACAGGATCTCTCGCCATGTGCTTCAGCTGACAGACGGCTCTGATTCAGTCGGGCAATCGTGCATCGTAATTTACTCATGTAAGAGTTCCCTGCCTCCAGAAACTCCGATCCTCCGATGGACTAAAATCCCGACTCTCCTTCTGATGTCTGGCGCGTGTCCTGCCAAGGTCAACGGCTAGGATCCCATCGGTCTTTCTAGACTCAAAAGGTTTCGGATCTCTTACCCTTTGAAATCTCGATACCACAATTGTTACTAACAATAACCATTTAGGCTATGTGGCTATAGAATTTTCTCACTGAGTTGGGCATTCAGTTTCATCGGTCGGTCGTCATATGGTGTGACAACTAGAGCACTCTAAAGTTATACAAAGATCCATTTCAGAGGCATTGGACAAAGCACATCGATATCCACATGCACTACATCCAAGAATTAGTACACGAGGGGATCATTGACCTCCAGTTATGTCCTTCAGCAGAACAAACTGCATACATCTTCACCAATACCTTCATTGAGAAAAAGTTCCATTCTCTACGTATTCGTCTTGGAGTGAAGGACACAATTTCCTAGAAACTGTTAGTTCTTATTTTTACATACATTTTACTTTGAGGCGGGGTTTTTCCCATGACGTTTTCCCTCTTTCCTCGCTTTATTTCAGTGTATCTTTTGTATTTGGGTACCTAACATGGCCTCATTGTCAAGACCAATTCTTTATTTTCACTATAGTGATGTTCAAGGGGGTGTTGGAGTTACTTCACACACACCTAGGATTTCTTTTTCCTAAGGTTTTTCCTATGTTTATTAGTCATTATTCAGTCTCCTATATTTTAGGAAGAATATTCCTCTAGGGAGAATATTCTCTTCAGTTTTCACTTCAGTTTGATCAGTTGAGTAGAGTCTAGATGCTACATTGGGATTATCACCATGCAACATTGGGATCATCACCAGCTAATGTGCATTTTCCTTGGGATCATCACCAGACTAGTGCATTACCCATGATTCCATGATCTCCTCCTCACTTAACTCTGTTTCAGTCAGTTAACTGAAGACTAATAGACTAGTTAACCCAGCTAGGTGGAAGTTCACTCTCGTAACTGCCCGAGAGACTAGACTAGGTGGAAGTTTACTCTCGTAATTGTTGGTTTGTGTCCATATCACTCTAGACCGCCACTATGATGCATTGGAGTCTCCTCCAGTGCACATTGGTTGAGTTATACAAAATATATCATGTGTAAATTAGCATTCATTCATTTGGTTAGTGAGAATTCTTCCATTCTTTCTCTCATGTTTCTCTATTCTTCTATTTTCTCCACAATTGTGTATGTCAATCCCAGCTAGATCTATTATGTGCAGGGTCAACACATTTACAAATCCACATCAAGACTAGCAATGAATATAGGCTGAAAATGGCACTTAAGAAGCAAGAGAAGATGGTTTTTGTAAACATGTATTTCTGCAAAAAATTGTAGCCTTATGGATGTAGCATTCAATGGCATGCAACAACAAAATCAATCATGGAAAAGTACCAATGACTATACCAAAAGGTGTTCCCTAGTTAGTAGAGTAAGTGAGCAAAATTTAGGAGCTATTATAGGGTCAGTTTAGGAGTTATGACTAGTAGTTTATCTAGGTTAGATTAGCCCTAATGGATGTACGTTAGGGTTTGTAATAGAAATCAAGGTAATGGGAGAGAGGGGATACCCTAGTAGGGGAAGACTCCTCTCAATGAGGCTGACCAACTTCAAGCAAGAAACCTTTCAAAGGATCAAAAATTGTGTTTCCCAAGGCAATGATTTTATATCTCCAATGCAAAAAAGTATGACTAGTGCCTTTACTATTGGGTTAATGGAGTCAAATAAACAAAGAGATAGAGAAGCTACCTCCTTAGGGATGTAATCCCTTTTACTTCGCAAGACAAGTTTCTCTAACTAGGGTTTAAGCTAAGAGGGTGTATGCCTTTATACTTCTCTTATCAAACCCTTGTATAATCAATGAGATGAAGAATAAAATGATGAAGACTATGGTGGGGGTGTGTTCCCTTATACTTCCCACCTAGATCCTAGCATAACAATACTTGACTTGAAAAAATGATATCATAATAATAAAATACCATACCAAGATCAAGAGAAATGTCAAGATAATCCACCATAAGAGATAGAAAAAATCATTCAAGGATAGCGCTATACTTCCACCAACCATTCATCAATAGATAGCCATAAACAAGAGCTAAAAGAGACAATATTCCCAAAGATAGCGAAAATTTCAGACCAATACTTCTCACAATGAGGGAGAATTATGATAAAAATGAGCTCTTGTGATCTCTATTTATACAAAATGTAGCTAACATAGTTTGTCCACATACTTTAGGGTAAAACAAAATATTAGGGGTTAACAACCCCAATCTTACCCCTTTTTACAAAATAATATTAAACAATTCCTTTAAAATTTCACTTTTGCACAAACAAAACCCTAATTTAGAAGGACATCACCCCTTTAGGGGATGTTTTGCCACTTTAAGGAAGTCATTGGTGTTGGAGAAGCATGGGTAGGCCTCCAAAAGCCACATTTCAAGCATCTAAGCACTCTCTTCATGGTGAATACCCTCTTCTCCTCAAAATGTCCATGTGTCAAAAGAGTGGCACCTCACCACCATGTCCTAGCCACAAAAGCATGACATCATGCTAAAAAAGAGGACGTCTTTCCCCTCCTGTGAAAATCATTTGGCAAGTGAGGGCTAGGCTATGTCGTCCAAGTCATCATCAATGCCTTCCAAGTATGATCTTTCTCATCTGGCATGCGGTCCCCTCTCATCCAACCTGTGGGCTTGTAGCCCCATAGAAGCCCAAGCTAGGCTTGTTATCCCAAAATTGTCCACCAACTAGGTCCTGCAAAGACAAATGAGTACACCCTCCACGGATCTCAAGTCATAAAAACATGATAAATGAATCCAATCAATAAATAATCCATCTAAGAATGTGCATCAAATATCACTATATCAAACAACTAACAGCTCAAAGACACTATCTGACTTGTCAAGATTGAATATGGGAGGGTTGATGAGGTGTCCTATTAGGTAGATCTTTCCCTAGGTCAAGGAGAGTTTCCAAGAGATCCCTCTCTAAGCCATGTAAAGTGGATGAAGTGTTTGGGGTCAAGACTCAATGGGAATAAGGATCATGACATAGAAGGGGTCGCAGTGTCTCATTCATGGGTGCCTTTATAGAGGGTGTGTGGTACCTTCGTCCAAAATGCACTTTTTCCAAGCTCATCAATTTCCTTTTATCTTTATTTCTTTATTTTCTTTCAATATAGCATAAGGACAGGTTTAAGGTCACTGCCCTGGCATGGTGACCAGGTGATGGAAATGTTACCCACAAACACCTAATGGAAATGAGAAGGTTGGCACATGATGAGACCCCCTTTCTCTCATCCATGCAATTGAGAGTCATTACCCTAGTTTGGCAGCCATTTGATGGTAATGTCATACCACTATATTCATGGAAGTTATAGGTTGGCTCGTGATAAGACCTCTTATCCTTCAACTAACATTTTAAGCATTATTTGTTATAGTGTGGGTCTCCTTTACTCAAATATAGGCATTTCATTGCTTTCTCAGGTGATCCCTAGGTGAAGCATCTGGAAGGTTTATATAAGGATTTTATCTTTTACCCAACATAAGCCCCTCTGGGCCTTCATCCCCTTCTTCCCATAGAATGAGGGACAACCCCTTCTTGGGTCAATACACCCTAAAATCCCAAGAGATACGGAAATGGAGGGGAGTAATGATGGAAAGTGGTAAGTATGGTTGGGAAGGGTACGATGGCTCATTAAGAGAGTTCCCAGTAGCAAACCCATCCCCAAGGAAAACCACTTACTAGGGAACAATGTTAACCACCAAGGTGAAGTAGGGAAAAAGGCATAATGTCCAAGCATATATTATGAAATCTAGAGCAATATAAGATACAACATAATCAAATGGATTAAATATTTAAATGATTCTCACCATAATACTGACTTGTACCTCATAGATCAACGCCCACTACCTTCTGGAAGCCAAGTGGTGTGGTGGATTCCATATGAAAAAGTGTGACCATGATCCGGATTAGGAGCGGAACGAACTGATTAACAGACTGAATACAATAAACACAGAGATGGGAAGAAAAAAAAATATCCAATGAACAATATCTTCTATTAAATAATGAAATAGGTTGAAACTGTAAAACTGCAGAACTGAAACTTGCTCGAATGGTGGTAGCTATCTCTGAGAAGAG